>JAXIVJ010001462.1:120000-137430 GCA_036785665.1 Chirona hameri | reverse complement strand
ATGTATGCATGTATGCATGTATGCATGTATGCATGTATGCATGTATGCATGTATGCATGTATGCATGTATGCATGTATGCATGTATGCATGTATGCATGTATGCATGTATGCATGTATGCATGTATGCATGTATGCATGTATGCATGTATGCATGTATGCATGTATGCATGTATGCATGTATGCATGTATGCATGTATGCATGTATGCATGTATGCATGTATGCATGTATGCATGTATGCATGTATGCATGTATGCATGTATGCATGTATGCATGTATGCATGTATGCATGTATGCATGTATGCATGTATGCATGTATGCATGTATGCATGTATGCATGTATGCATGTATGCATGTATGCATGTATGCATGTATGCATGTATGCATGTATGCATGTATGCATGTATGCATGTATGCATGTATGCATGTATGCATGTATGCATGTATGCATGTATGCATGTATGCATGTATGCATGTATGCATGTATGCATGTATGCATGTATGCATGTATGCATGTATGCATGTATGCATGTATGCATGTATGCATGTATGCATGTATGCATGTATGCATGTATGCATGTATGCATGTATGCATGTATGCATGTATGCATGTATGCATGTATGCATGTATGCATGTATGCATGTATGCATGTATGCATGTATGCATGTATGCATGTATGCATGTATGCATGTATGCATGTATGCATGTATGCATGTATGCATGTATGCATGTATGCATGTATGCATGTATGCATGTATGCATGTATGCATGTATGCATGTATGCATGTATGCATGTATGCATGTATGCATGTATGCATGTATGCATGTATGCATGTATGCATGTATGCATGTATGCATGTATGCATGTATGCATGTATGCATGTATGCATGTATGCATGTATGCATGTATGCATGTATGCATGTATGCATGTATGCATGTATGCATGTATGCATGTATGCATGTATGCATGTATGCATGTATGCATGTATGCATGTATGCATGTATGCATGTATGCATGTATGCATGTATGCATGTATGCATGTATGCATGTATGCATGTATGCATGTATGCATGTATGCATGTATGCATGTATGCATGTATGCATGTATGCATGTATGCATGTATGCATGTATGCATGTATGCATGTATGCATGTATGCATGTATGCATGTATGCATGTATGCATGTATGCATGTATGCATGTATGCATGTATGCATGTATGCATGTATGCATGTATGCATGTATGCATGTATGCATGTATGCATGTATGCATGTATGCATGTATGCATGTATGCATGTATGCATGTATGCATGTATGCATGTATGCATGTATGCATGTATGCATGTATGCATGTATGCATGTATGCATGTATGCATGTATGCATGTATGCATGTATGCATGTATGCATGTATGCATGTATGCATGTATGCATGTATGCATGTATGCATGTATGCATGTATGCATGTATGCATGTATGCATGTATGCATGTATGCATGTATGCATGTATGCATGTATGCATGTATGCATGTATGCATGTATGCATGTATGCATGTATGCATGTATGCATGTATGCATGTATGCATGTATGCATGTATGCATGTATGCATGTATGCATGTATGCATGTATGCATGTATGCATGTATGCATGTATGCATGTATGCATGTATGCATGTATGCATGTATGCATGTATGCATGTATGCATGTATGCATGTATGCATGTATGCATGTATGCATGTATGCATGTATGCATGTATGCATGTATGCATGTATGCATGTATGCATGTATGCATGTATGCATGTATGCATGTATGCATGTATGCATGTATGCATGTATGCATGTATGCATGTATGCATGTATGCATGTATGCATGTATGCATGTATGCATGTATGCATGTATGCATGTATGCATGTATGCATGTATGCATGTATGCATGTATGCATGTATGCATGTATGCATGTATGCATGTATGCATGTATGCATGTATGCATGTATGCATGTATGCATGTATGCATGTATGCATGTATGCATGTATGCATGTATGCATGTATGCATGTATGCATGTATGCATGTATGCATGTATGCATGTATGCATGTATGCATGTATGCATGTATGCATGTATGCATGTATGCATGTATGCATGTATGCATGTATGCATGTATGCATGTATGCATGTATGCATGTATGCATGTATGCATGTATGCATGTATGCATGTATGCATGTATGCATGTATGCATGTATGCATGTATGCATGTATGCATGTATGCATGTATGCATGTATGCATGTATGCATGTATGCATGTATGCATGTATGCATGTATGCATGTATGCATGTATGCATGTATGCATGTATGCATGTATGCATGTATGCATGTATGCATGTATGCATGTATGCATGTATGCATGTATGCATGTATGCATGTATGCATGTATGCATGTATGCATGTATGCATGTATGCATGTATGCATGTATGCATGTATGCATGTATGCATGTATGCATGTATGCATGTATGCATGTATGCATGTATGCATGTATGCATGTATGCATGTATGCATGTATGCATGTATGCATGTATGCATGTATGCATGTATGCATGTATGCATGTATGCATGTATGCATGTATGCATGTATGCATGTATGCATGTATGCATGTATGCATGTATGCATGTATGCATGTATGCATGTATGCATGTATGCATGTATGCATGTATGCATGTATGCATGTATGCATGTATGCATGTATGCATGTATGCATGTATGCATGTATGCATGTATGCATGTATGCATGTATGCATGTATGCATGTATGCATGTATGCATGTATGCATGTATGCATGTATGCATGTATGCATGTATGCATGTATGCATGTATGCATGTATGCATGTATGCATGTATGCATGTATGCATGTATGCATGTATGCATGTATGCATGTATGCATGTATGCATGTATGCATGTATGCATGTATGCATGTATGCATGTATGCATGTATGCATGTATGCATGTATGCATGTATGCATGTATGCATGTATGCATGTATGCATGTATGCATGTATGCATGTATGCATGTATGCATGTATGCATGTATGCATGTATGCATGTATGCATGTATGCATGTATGCATGTATGCATGTATGCATGTATGCATGTATGCATGTATGCATGTATGCATGTATGCATGTATGCATGTATGCATGTATGCATGTATGCATGTATGCATGTATGCATGTATGCATGTATGCATGTATGCATGTATGCATGTATGCATGTATGCATGTATGCATGTATGCATGTATGCATGTATGCATGTATGCATGTATGCATGTATGCATGTATGCATGTATGCATGTATGCATGTATGCATGTATGCATGTATGCATGTATGCATGTATGCATGTATGCATGTATGCATGTATGCATGTATGCATGTATGCATGTATGCATGTATGCATGTATGCATGTATGCATGTATGCATGTATGCATGTATGCATGTATGCATGTATGCATGTATGCATGTATGCATGTATGCATGTATGCATGTATGCATGTATGCATGTATGCATGTATGCATGTATGCATGTATGCATGTATGCATGTATGCATGTATGCATGTATGCATGTATGCATGTATGCATGTATGCATGTATGCATGTATGCATGTATGCATGTATGCATGTATGCATGTATGCATGTATGCATGTATGCATGTATGCATGTATGCATGTATGCATGTATGCATGTATGCATGTATGCATGTATGCATGTATGCATGTATGCATGTATGCATGTATGCATGTATGCATGTATGCATGTATGCATGTATGCATGTATGCATGTATGCATGTATGCATGTATGCATGTATGCATGTATGCATGTATGCATGTATGCATGTATGCATGTATGCATGTATGCATGTATGCATGTATGCATGTATGCATGTATGCATGTATGCATGTATGCATGTATGCATGTATGCATGTATGCATGTATGCATGTATGCATGTATGCATGTATGCATGTATGCATGTATGCATGTATGCATGTATGCATGTATGCATGTATGCATGTATGCATGTATGCATGTATGCATGTATGCATGTATGCATGTATGCATGTATGCATGTATGCATGTATGCATGTATGCATGTATGCATGTATGCATGTATGCATGTATGCATGTATGCATGTATGCATGTATGCATGTATGCATGTATGCATGTATGCATGTATGCATGTATGCATGTATGCATGTATGCATGTATGCATGTATGCATGTATGCATGTATGCATGTATGCATGTATGCATGTATGCATGTATGCATGTATGCATGTATGCATGTATGCATGTATGCATGTATGCATGTATGCATGTATGCATGTATGCATGTATGCATGTATGCATGTATGCATGTATGCATGTATGCATGTATGCATGTATGCATGTATGCATGTATGCATGTATGCATGTATGCATGTATGCATGTATGCATGTATGCATGTATGCATGTATGCATGTATGCATGTATGCATGTATGCATGTATGCATGTATGCATGTATGCATGTATGCATGTATGCATGTATGCATGTATGCATGTATGCATGTATGCATGTATGCATGTATGCATGTATGCATGTATGCATGTATGCATGTATGCATGTATGCATGTATGCATGTATGCATGTATGCATGTATGCATGTATGCATGTATGCATGTATGCATGTATGCATGTATGCATGTATGCATGTATGCATGTATGCATGTATGCATGTATGCATGTATGCATGTATGCATGTATGCATGTATGCATGTATGCATGTATGCATGTATGCATGTATGCATGTATGCATGTATGCATGTATGCATGTATGCATGTATGCATGTATGCATGTATGCATGTATGCATGTATGCATGTATGCATGTATGCATGTATGCATGTATGCATGTATGCATGTATGCATGTATGCATGTATGCATGTATGCATGCATGCATGCATGCATGCATGCATGTATGCATGTATGCATGTATGCATGTATGCATGTATGCATGTATGCATGTATGCATGTATGCATGTATGCATGTATGCATGTATGCATGTATGCATGTATGCATGTATGCATGTATGCATGTATGCATGTATGCATGTATGCATGTATGCATGTATGCATGTATGCATGTATGCATGTATGCATGTATGCATGTATGCATGTATGCATGTATGCATGTATGCATGTATGCATGTATGCATGTATGCATGTATGCATGTATGCATGTATGCATGTATGCATGTATGCATGTATGCATGTATGCATGTATGCATGTATGCATGTATGCATGTATGCATGTATGCATGTATGCATGTATGCATGTATGCATGTATGCATGTATGCATGTATGCATGTATGCATGTATGCATGTATGCATGTATGCATGTATGCATGTATGCATGTATGCATGTATGCATGTATGCATGTATGCATGTATGCATGTATGCATGTATGCATGTATGCATGTATGCATGTATGCATGTATGCATGTATGCATGTATGCATGTATGCATGTATGCATGTATGCATGTATGCATGTATGCATGTATGCATGTATGCATGTATGCATGTATGCATGTATGCATGTATGCATGTATGCATGTATGCATGTATGCATGTATGCATGTATGCATGTATGCATGTATGCATGTATGCATGTATGCATGTATGCATGTATGCATGTATGCATGTATGCATGTATGCATGTATGCATGTATGCATGTATGCATGTATGCATGTATGCATGTATGCATGTATGCATGTATGCATGTATGCATGTATGCATGTATGCATGTATGCATGTATGCATGTATGCATGTATGCATGTATGCATGTATGCATGTATGCATGTATGCATGTATGCATGTATGCATGTATGCATGTATGCATGTATGCATGTATGCATGTATGCATGTATGCATGTATGCATGTATGCATGTATGCATGTATGCATGTATGCATGTATGCATGTATGCATGTATGCATGTATGCATGTATGCATGTATGCATGTATGCATGTATGCATGTATGCATGTATGCATGTATGCATGTATGCATGTATGCATGTATGCATGTATGCATGTATGCATGTATGCATGTATGCATGTATGCATGTATGCATGTATGCATGTATGCATGTATGCATGTATGCATGTATGCATGTATGCATGTATGCATGTATGCATGTATGCATGTATGCATGTATGCATGTATGCATGTATGCATGTATGCATGTATGCATGTATGCATGTATGCATGTATGCATGTATGCATGTATGCATGTATGCATGTATGCATGTATGCATGTATGCATGTATGCATGTATGCATGTATGCATGTATGCATGTATGCATGTATGCATGTATGCATGTATGCATGTATGCATGTATGCATGTATGCATGTATGCATGTATGCATGTATGCATGTATGCATGTATGCATGTATGCATGTATGCATGTATGCATGTATGCATGTATGCATGTATGCATGTATGCATGTATGCATGTATGCATGTATGCATGTATGCATGTATGCATGTATGCATGTATGCATGTATGCATGTATGCATGTATGCATGTATGCATGTATGCATGTATGCATGTATGCATGTATGCATGTATGCATGTATGCATGTATGCATGTATGCATGTATGCATGTATGCATGTATGCATGTATGCATGTATGCATGTATGCATGTATGCATGTATGCATGTATGCATGTATGCATGTATGCATGTATGCATGTATGCATGTATGCATGTATGCATGTATGCATGTATGCATGTATGCATGTATGCATGTATGCATGTATGCATGTATGCATGTATGCATGTATGCATGTATGCATGTATGCATGTATGCATGTATGCATGTATGCATGTATGCATGTATGCATGTATGCATGTATGCATGTATGCATGTATGCATGTATGCATGTATGCATGTATGCATGTATGCATGTATGCATGTATGCATGTATGCATGTATGCATGTATGCATGTATGCATGTATGCATGTATGCATGTATGCATGTATGCATGTATGCATGTATGCATGTATGCATGTATGCATGTATGCATGTATGCATGTATGCATGTATGCATGTATGCATGTATGCATGTATGCATGTATGCATGTATGCATGTATGCATGTATGCATGTATGCATGTATGCATGTATGCATGTATGCATGTATGCATGTATGCATGTATGCATGTATGCATGTATGCATGTATGCATGTATGCATGTATGCATGTATGCATGTATGCATGTATGCATGTATGCATGTATGCATGTATGCATGTATGCATGTATGCATGTATGCATGTATGCATGTATGCATGTATGCATGTATGCATGTATGCATGTATGCATGTATGCATGTATGCATGTATGCATGTATGCATGTATGCATGTATGCATGTATGCATGTATGCATGTATGCATGTATGCATGTATGCATGTATGCATGTATGCATGTATGCATGTATGCATGTATGCATGTATGCATGTATGCATGTATGCATGTATGCATGTATGCATGTATGCATGTATGCATGTATGCATGTATGCATGTATGCATGTATGCATGTATGCATGTATGCATGTATGCATGTATGCATGTATGCATGTATGCATGTATGCATGTATGCATGTATGCATGTATGCATGTATGCATGTATGCATGTATGCATGTATGCATGTATGCATGTATGCATGTATGCATGTATGCATGTATGCATGTATGCATGTATGCATGTATGCATGTATGCATGTATGCATGTATGCATGTATGCATGTATGCATGTATGCATGTATGCATGTATGCATGTATGCATGTATGCATGTATGCATGTATGCATGTATGCATGTATGCATGTATGCATGTATGCATGTATGCATGTATGCATGTATGCATGTATGCATGTATGCATGTATGCATGTATGCATGTATGCATGTATGCATGTATGCATGTATGCATGTATGCATGTATGCATGTATGCATGTATGCATGTATGCATGTATGCATGTATGCATGTATGCATGTATGCATGTATGCATGCATGCATGCATGCATGCATGCATGCATGTATGTATGCATGCATGCATGCATGCATGTATGTATGTATGTATGTATGTATGTATGTATGTATGTATGTATGTATGTATGTATGTATGTATGTATGTATGTATGTATGTATGTATGTATGTATGTATGTATGTATGTATGTATGTATGTATGTATGTATGTATGTATGTATGTATGTATGTATGTATGTATGTATGTATGTATGTATGTATGTATGTATGTATGTATGTATGTATGTATGTATGTATGTATGTATGTATGTATGTATGTATGTATGTATGTATGTATGTATGTATGTATGTATGTATGTATGTATGTATGTATGTATGTATGTATGTATGTATGTATGTATGTATGTATGTATGTATGTATGTATGTATGTATGTATGTATGTATGTATGTATGTATGTATGTATGTATGTATGTATGTATCTATCTATCTATCTATCTATCTATCTATGTATGTATGTATGTATGTATGTATGTATGTATGTATGTATGTATGTATGTATGTATGTATGTATGTATGTATGTATGTATGTATGTATGTATGTATGTATGTATGTATGTATGTGTGTATGTATGTATGTATGTATGTATGTATGTATGTATGTATGTATGTATGTATGTATGTATGTATGTATGTATGTATGTATGTATGTATGTATGTATGTATGTATGTATGTATGTATGTATGTATGTATGTATGTATGTATGTATGTATGTATGTATGTATGTATGTATGTATGTATGTATGTATGTGTGTGTGTGTGTATGTATGGATGCATGCATGCATGCATGCATGCATGCATGCATGCATGCATGCATGTATGTATGTATGTATGTATGTATGTATGTATGTATGTATGTATGTATGTATGTATGTATGTATGTATGTATGTATGTATGTATGTATGTATGTATGTATGTATGTATGTATGTATGTATGTATGTATGTATGTATGTATGTATGTATGTATGTATGTATGTATGTATGTATGTATGTATGTATGTATGTATGTATGTATGTATGTATGTATGTATGTATGTATGTATGTATGTATGTATGTATGTATGTATGTATGTATGTATGTATGTATGTATGTATGTATGTATGTATGTATGTATGTATGTATGTATGTATGTATGTATGTATGTATGTATGTATGTATGTATGTATGTATGTATGTATGTATGTATGTATGTATGTATGTATGTATGTATGTATGTATGTATGTATGTATGTATGTATGTATGTATGTATGTATGTATGTATGTATGTATGTATGTATGTATGTATGTATGTATGTATGTATGTATGTATGTATGTATGTATGTATGTATGTATGTATGTATGTATGTATGTATGTATGTATGTATGTATGTATGTATGTATGTATGTATGTATGTATGTATGTATGTATGTATGTATGTATGTATGTATGTATGTATGTATGTATGTATGTATGTATGTATGTATGTATGTATGTATGTATGTATGTATGTATGTATGTATGTATGTATGTATGTATGCATGTATGCATGTATGCATGTATGCATGTATGCATGTATGCATGTATGCATGTATGCATGTATGCATGTATGCATGTATGCATGTATGCATGTATGCATGTATGCATGTATGCATGTATGCATGTATGCATGTATGCATGTATGCATGTATGCATGTATGCATGTATGCATGTATGCATGTATGCATGTATGCATGTATGCATGTATGCATGTATGCATGTATGCATGTATGCATGTATGCATGTATGCATGTATGCATGTATGCATGTATGCATGTATGCATGTATGCATGTATGCATGTATGCATGTATGCATGTATGCATGTATGCATGTATGCATGTATGCATGTATGCATGTATGCATGTATGCATGTATGCATGTATGCATGTATGCATGTATGCATGTATGCATGTATGCATGTATGCATGTATGCATGTATGCATGTATGCATGTATGCATGTATGCATGTATGCATGTATGCATGTATGCATGTATGCATGTATGCATGTATGCATGTATGCATGTATGCATGTATGCATGTATGCATGTATGCATGTATGCATGTATGCATGTATGCATGTATGCATGTATGCATGTATGCATGTATGCATGTATGCATGTATGCATGTATGCATGTATGCATGTATGCATGTATGCATGTATGCATGTATGCATGTATGCATGTATGCATGTATGCATGTATGCATGTATGCATGTATGCATGTATGCATGTATGCATGTATGCATGTATGCATGTATGCATGTATGCATGTATGCATGTATGCATGTATGCATGTATGCATGTATGCATGTATGCATGTATGCATGTATGCATGTATGCATGTATGCATGTATGCATGTATGCATGTATGCATGTATGCTGTATGCATGTATGCATGTATGCATGTATGCATGTATGCATGTATGCATGTATGCATGTATGCATGTATGCATGTATGCATGTATGCATGTATGCATGTATGCATGTATGCATGTATGCATGTATGCATGTATGCATGTATGCATGTATGCATGTATGCATGTATGCATGTATGCATGTATGCATGTATGCATGTATGCATGTATGCATGTATGCATGTATGCATGTATGCATGTATGCATGTATGCATGTATGCATGTATGCATGTATGCATGTATGCATGTATGCATGTATGCATGTATGCATGTATGCATGTATGCATGTATGCATGTATGCATGTATGCATGTATGCATGTATGCATGTATGCATGTATGCATGTATGCATGTATGCATGTATGCATGTATGCATGTATGCATGTATGCATGTATGCATGTATGCATGTATGCATGTATGCATGTATGCATGTATGCATGTATGCATGTATGCATGTATGCATGTATGCATGTATGCATGTATGCATGTATGCATGTATGCATGTATGCATGTATGCATGTATGCATGTATGCATGTATGCATGTATGCATGTATGCATGTATGCATGTATGCATGTAGGCATGTATGCATGTATGCATGTATGCATGTATGCATGTATGCATGTATGCATGTATGCATGTATGCATGTATGCATGTATGCATGTATGCATGTATGCATGTATGCATGTATGCATGTATGCATGTATGCATGTATGCATGTATGCTGATGTATGCATGTATGCATGTTGCATGTATGCATGTATGCATGTATGCATGTATGCATGTATGCATGTATGCATGTATGCATGTATGCATGTATGCATGTATGCATGTATGCATGTATGCATGTATGCATGTATGCATGTATGCATGTATGCATGTATGCATGTATGCATGTATGCATGTATGCATGTATGCATGTATGCATGTATGCATGTATGCATGTATGCATGTATGCATGTATGCATGTATGCATGTATGCATGTATGCATGTATGCATGTATGCATGTATGCATGTATGCATGTATGCATGTATGCATGTATGCATGTATGCATGTATGCATGTATGCATGTATGCATGTATGCATGTATGCATGTATGCATGTATGCATGTATGCATGTATGCATGTATGCATGTATGCATGTATGCATGTATGCATGTATGCATGTATGCATGTATGCATGTATGCATGTATGCATGTATGCATGTATGCATGTATGCATGTATGCATGTATGCATGTATGCATGTATGCATGTATGCATGTATGCATGTATGCATGTATGCATGTATGCATGTATGCATGTATGCATGTATGCATGTATGCATGTATGCATGTATGCATGTATGCATGTATGCATGTATGCATGTATGCATGTATGCATGTATGCATGTATGCATGTATGCATGTATGCATGTATGCATGTATGCATGTATGCATGTATGCATGTATGCATGTATGCATGTATGCATGTATGCATGTATGCATGTATGCATGTATGCATGTATGCATGTATGCATGTATGCATGTATGCATGTATGCATGTATGCATGTATGCATGTATGCATGTATGCATGTATGCATGTATGCATGTATGCATGTATGCATGTATGCATGTATGCATGTATGCATGTATGCATGTATGCATGTATGCATGTATGCATGTATGCATGTATGCATGTATGCATGTATGCATGTATGCATGTATGCATGTATGCATGTATGCATGTATGCATGTATGCATGTATGCATGTATGCATGTATGCATGTATGCATGTATGCATGTATGCATGTATGCATGTATGCATGTATGCATGTATGCATGTATGCATGTATGCATGTATGCATGTATGCATGTATGCATGTATGCATGTATGCATGCATGCATGCATGCATGTATGCATGTATGTATGTATGTATGTATGTATGTATGTATGTATGTATGTATGTATGTAATGTATGTAGTGTATGTATGTATGTATGTATGTATGTATGTATGTATGTATGTATGTATGTATGTATGTATGTATGTATGTATGTATGTATGTATGTATGTATGTATGTATGTATGTATGTATGTATGCATGTATGAATGTATGCTGTATGCATGTATGCATGTATGCATGTATGCATGTATGCATGTATGCATGTATGCATGTATGCATGTATGCATGTATGCATGTATGCATGTATGCATGTATGCATGTATGCATGTATGCATGTATGCATGTATGCATGTATGCATGTATGCATGTATGCATGTATGCATGTATGCATGTATGCATGTATGCATGTATGCATGTATGCATGTATGCATGTATGCATGTATGCATGTATGCATGTATGCATGTATGCATGTATGCATGTATGCATGTATGCATGTATGCATGTATGCATGTATGCATGTATGCATGTATGCATGTATGCATGTATGCATGTATGCATGTATGCATGTATGCATGTATGCATGTATGCATGTATGCATGTATGCATGTATGCATGTATGCATGTATGCATGTATGCATGTATGCATGTATGCATGTATGCATGTATGCATGTATGCATGTATGCATGTATGCATGTATGCATGTATGCATGTATGCATGTATGCATGTATGCATGTATGCATGTATGCATGTATGCATGTATGCATGTATGCATGTATGCATGTATGCATGTATGCATGTATGCATGTATGCATGTATGCATGTATGCATGTATGCATGTATGCATGTATGCATGTATGCATGTATGCATGTATGCATGTATGCATGTATGCATGTATGCATGTATGCATGTATGCATGTATGCATGTATGCATGTATGCATGTATGCATGTATGCATGTATGCATGTATGCATGTATGCATGTATGCATGTATGCATGTATGCATGTATGCATGTATGCATGTATGCATGTATGCATGTATGCATGTATGCATGTATGCATGTATGCTGTATGCATGTATGCATGTATGCATGTATGCATGTATGCATGTATGCATGTATGCATGTATGCATGTATGCATGTATGCATGTATGCATGTATGCATGTATGCATGTATGCATGTATGCATGTATGCATGTATGCATGTATGCATGTATGCATGTATGCATGTATGCATGTATGCATGTATGCATGTATGCATGTATGCATGTATGCATGTATGCATGTATGCATGTATGCATGTATGCATGTATGATGCATGTATGCATGTATGCATGTATGCATGTATGCATGTATGTATGTATGTATGTATGTATGTATGCATGTATGTATGTATGTATGTATGTATGTATGTATGTATGTATGTATGTATGTATGTATGTATGTATGTATGTATGTATGTATGTATGTATGTATGTATGTATGTATGTATGTATGTATGTATGTATGTATGTATGTATGTATGTATGTATGTATGTATGTATGTATGTATGTATGTATGTATGTATGTATGTATGTATGTATGTATGTATGTATGTATGTATGTATGTATGTATGTATGTATGTATGTATGTATGTATGTATGTATGTATGTATGTATGTATGTATGTATGTATGTATGTATGTATGTATGTATGTATGTATGTATGTATGTATGTATGTATGTATGTATGTATGTATGTAGTATGTATGTATGTATGTATGTATGTATGTATGTATGTATGTATGTATGTATGTATGTATGTATGTATGTATGTATGTATGTATGTATGTATGTATGTATGTATGTATGTATGTATGTATGTATGTATGTATGTATGTATGTATGTATGTATGTATGTATGTATGTATGTATGTATGTATGTATGTATGTATGTATGTATGTATGTATGTATGTATGTATGTATGTATGTATGTATGTATTGTATGTATGTATGTATGTATGTATGTATGTATGTATGTATGTATGTATGTATGTATGTATGTATGTATGTATGTATGTATGTATGTATGTATGTATGTATGTATGTATGTATGTATGTATGTATGTATGTATGTATGTATGTATGTATGTTGTATGTATGTATGTATGTATGTATGTATGTATGTATGTATGTATGTATGTATGTATGTATGTATGTATGTATGTATGTATGTATGTATGTATGTATGTATGTATGTATGTATGTATGTATGTATGTATGTATGTATGTATGTATGTATGTATGTATGTATGTATGTATGTCATGTATGTATGTATGTATGTATGTATGTATGTATGTATGTATGTATGTATGTATGTATGTATGTATGTATGTATGTATGTATGTATGTATGTATGTATGTATGTATGTATGTATGTATGTATGTATGTATGTATGTATGTATGTATGTATGTATGTATGTATGTATGTATGTATGTATGTATGTATGTATGTATGTATGTATGTTATGTATGTATGTATGTATGTATGTATGTATGTATGTATGTATGTATGTATGTATGTATGTATGTATGTATGTATGTATGTATGTATGATGTATGTATGTATGTATGTATGTATGTATGTATGTATGTATGTTGTATGTATGTATGTATGTATGTATGTATGTATGTATGTATGTATGTATGTATGTATGTATGTATGTATGTATGTATGTATGTATGTATGTATGTATGTATGTATGTATGTATGTATGTATGTATGTATGTATGTATGTATGTATGTATGTATGTATGTATGTATGTATGTATGTATGTATGTATGTATGTATGTTGATGTATGTATGTATGTATGTATGTATGTATGTATGTATGTATGTATGTATGTATGTATGTATGTATGTATGTATGTATGTATGTATGTATGTATGTATGTATGTATGTATGTATGTATGTATGTATGTATGTATGTATGTATGTATGTATGTATGTATGTATGTATGTATGTATGTATGTATGTATGTATGTATGTATGTATGTATGTATGTCTGTATGTATGTATGGATGTATGTATGTATGGTATGTATGTATGTATGTATGTATGTATGTATGTATGTATGTATGTATGTATGTATGTATGTATGTATGTATGTATGTATGTATGTATGTATGTATGTATGTATGTATGTATGTATGTATGTATGTATGTATGTATGTATGTATGTATGTATGTAGGTATGTATGTATGTATGTATGTATGTATGTATGTATGTATGTATGTATGTATGTATGTATGTATGTATGTATGTATGTATGTATGTATGTATGTATGTATGTATGTATGTATGTATGTATGTATGTAGGTATGTAGGTATGTATGGTAGTATGTATGTATGTAGGTATGTATGTATGTATGTATGTATGTATGTATGTATGTATGTATGTATGTATGTATGTATGTATGTATGTATGTATGGTATGTATGGTGGTATGTATGTATGTATGGTATGTATGTATGTAGGTATGATGTATGTATGTATGTATGTATGTATGTATGTATGGTGGATGTAGGTTGTATGTATGTAGTGTATGTATGGTATGTATGTAGGTATGAGGTAGGTATGTATGTATGTATGTATGTATGGTTGGATGTATGGTATGTATGTAGGTGGTATGGATGTTGTATGGGTATGGAGGGTATGTATGGTATGTAGGTATGTTGGTATGGATGTATGTGGTTGGATGGTGAGGGATGTATGTATGTTGGGTATGTGATGTGGAGGGTTGGATGGTATGGTTGGTGGGGGATGGGGGTGGAGGTTGGTTGGTGGGTTGGAGGGAGGGTGTGGGTGGTGGGTGGATGTGGTTGGTGGTATGTAGGGTGGTCTGGTGGTAGGGAGGGTGGTTGGTGATGGAGGGAGGGATGGATGGTAGGAGGGTGGGTAGGGTGGGGAGGGTGGGTGGGTGGTGGGTGGGAGGGTGGGAGGGTGGGTGGGTCGGGTGGAGGGAGGGTGGGTGGGTGGGAGGGTGGGTGGGATGGTGGGTGGGTGGGTGGGTGGTGGGTGGGTGGTGGGTGGGTGGGTGGGTGGGTTGGTGGGTGGGTGGTGGGAGGGTGGGTGGGTGGGTGGGTGGGAGGGTGGGTGGGTGGGTGGGTGGGTGGGTGGGTGGGTGGGTGGGTGGGTGGGTGGGTGGGAGGGTGGGTGGGTGGGTGGTGGGGTGGGTGGGTGGGTGGGGGGTGGGGGGTGGGTGGGTGGGTGGGTGGGTGGGTGGGTGGGTGGGTGGGTGGGTGGGTGGTGGGTGGGTGGGTGGGAGGGTGGGAGGGTGGGTGGGTGGGTGGGTGGGTGGGTGGGTGGGTGGGTGGGTGGGTGGGTGGGTGGGTGGGAGGGAGGGTGGTGGGTGGTGGTGGGTGGGTGGGTGGGTGGGTGGGTGGGTGGGAGGGTGGTGGGTGGGTGGTGGTGGGTGGGGTGGGTGGGAGGGTATGTATGTATGTATGTAAGTATGTCTGTATGTATGTATGTATGTATGTATGTCTGTATGTATGTATGTATGTATGTATGTATGTATGTATGTATGTATGTATGTATGTATGTATGTATGTATGTTGTATGTTAATGTATGTATGTAATGTATGTATGTATGTATGTATGTATGTATGTATGTATGTATGTATGTAGTATGTATGTATGTATGTATGTATGTATGTATATATGTATATATGTATGTATGTATGTAAGTATGATAAGTATGTATGTCATGTATGTACGTATGTATGTATGTATGTCATGTATGTCTGTATGTATGTATGTAATGTATGTATGTATGTCTGTATGTATGTATGTACTGTATGACATGATGTATGTATGTATGTATGTATGTATGTATGTACTGTACTGTATGTATGTAATGTAGTATGTATGTAGTACTGTAAGTATGGTATGTATG
>JAXIVJ010001462.1:97500-110000 GCA_036785665.1 Chirona hameri | reverse complement strand
ATGCATACATGCATACATGCATACATGCATACATGCATACATGCATACATGCATACATGCATACATGCATACATGCATACATGCATACATGCATACATGCATACATGCATACATGCATACATGCATACATGCATACATGCATACATGCATACATGCATACATGCATACATGCATACATGCATACATGCATACATGCATACATGCATACATGCATACATGCATACATGCATACATGCATACATGCATACATGCATACATGCATACATGCATACATGCATACATGCATACATGCATACATGCATACATGCATACATGCATACATGCATACATGCATACATGCATACATGCATACATGCATACATGCATACATGCATACATGCATACATGCATACATGCATACATGCATACATGCATACATGCATACATGCATACATGCATACATGCATACATGCATACATGCATACATGCATACATGCATACATGCATACATGCATACATGCATACATGCATACATGCATACATGCATACATGCATACATGCATACATGCATACATGCATACATGCATACATGCATACATGCATACATGCATACATGCATACATGCATACATGCATACATGCATACATGCATACATGCATACATGCATACATGCATACATGCATACATGCATACATGCATACATGCATACATGCATACATGCATACATGCATAATGCAATGCATACATGCATACATGCATACATGCATACATGCATACATGCATACATGCATACATGCATACATGCATACATGCATACATGCATACATGCATACATGCATACATGCATACATGCATACATGCATACATGCATACATGCATACATGCATACATGCATACATGCATACATGCATACATGCATACATGCATACATGCATACATGCATACATGCATACATGCATACATGCATACATGCATACATGCATACATGCATACATGCATACATGCATACATGCATACATGCATACATGCATACATGCATACATGCATACATGCATACATGCATACATGCATACATGCATACATGCATACATGCATACATGCATACATGCATACATGCATACATGCATACATGCATACATGCATACATGCATACATGCATACATGCATACATGCATACATGCATACATGCATACATGCATACATGCATACATGCATACATGCATACATGCATACATGCATACATGCATACATGCATACATGCATACATGCATACATGCATACATGCATACATGCATACATGCATACATGCATACATGCATACATGCATACATGCATACATGCATACATGCATACATGCATACATGCATACATGCATACATGCATACATGCATACATGCATACATGCATACATGCATACATGCATACATGCATACATGCATACATGCATACATGCATACATGCATACATGCATACATGCATACATGCATACATGCATACATGCATACATGCATACATGCATACATGCATACATGCATACATGCATACATGCATACATGCATACATGCATACATGCATACATGCATACATGCATACATGCATACATGCATACATGCATACATGCATACATGCATACATGCATACATGCATACATGCATACATGCATACATGCATACATGCATACATGCATACATGCATACATGCATACATGCATACATGCATACATGCATACATGCATACATGCATACATGCATACATGCATACATGCATACATGCATACATGCATACATGCATACATGCATACATGCATACATGCATACATGCATACATGCATACATGCATACATGCATACATGCATACATGCATACATGCATACATGCATACATGCATACATGCATACATGCATACATGCATACATGCATACATGCATACATGCATACATGCATACATGCATACATGCATACATGCATACATGCATACATGCATACATGCATACATGCATACATGCATACATGCATACATGCATACATGCATACATGCATACATGCATACATGCATACATGCATACATGCATACATGCATACATGCATACATGCATACATGCATACATGCATACATGCATACATGCATACATGCATACATGCATACATGCATACATGCATACATGCATACATGCATACATGCATACATGCATACATGCATACATGCATACATGCATACATGCATACATGCATACATGCATACATGCATACATGCATACATGCATACATGCATACATGCATACATGCATACATGCATACATGCATACATGCATACATGCATACATGCATACATGCATACATGCATACATGCATACATGCATACATGCATACATGCATACATGCATACATGCATACATGCATACATGCATACATGCATACATGCATACATGCATACATGCATACATGCATACATGCATACATGCATACATGCATACATGCATACATGCATACATGCATACATGCATACATGCATACATGCATACATGCATACATGCATACATGCATACATGCATACATGCATACATGCATACATGCATACATGCATACATGCATACATGCATACATGCATACATGCATACATGCATACATGCATACATGCATACATGCATACATGCATACATGCATACATGCATACATGCATACATGCATACATGCATACATGCATACATGCATACATGCATACATGCATACATGCATACATGCATACATGCATACATGCATACATGCATACATGCATACATGCATACATGCATACATGCATACATGCATACATGCATACATGCATACATGCATACATGCATACATGCATACATGCATACATGCATACATGCATACATGCATACATGCATACATGCATACATGCATACATGCATACATGCATACATGCATACATGCATACATGCATACATGCATACATGCATACATGCATACATGCATACATGCATACATGCATACATGCATACATGCATACATGCATACATGCATACATGCATACATGCATACATGCATACATGCATACATGCATACATGCATACATGCATACATGCATACATGCATACATGCATACATGCATACATGCATACATGCATACATGCATACATGCATACATGCATACATGCATACATGCATACATGCATACATGCATACATGCATACATGCATACATGCATACATGCATACATGCATACATGCATACATGCATACATGCATACATGCATACATGCATACATGCATACATGCATACATGCATACATGCATACATGCATACATGCATACATGCATACATGCATACATGCATACATGCATACATGCATACATGCATACATGCATACATGCATACATGCATACATGCATACATGCATACATGCATACATGCATACATGCATACATGCATACATGCATACATGCATACATGCATACATGCATACATGCATACATGCATACATGCATACATGCATACATGCATACATGCATACATGCATACATGCATACATGCATACATGCATACATGCATACATGCATACATGCATACATGCATACATGCATACATGCATACATGCATACATGCATACATGCATACATGCATACATGCATACATGCATACATGCATACATGCATACATGCATACATGCATACATGCATACATGCATACATGCATACATGCATACATGCATACATGCATACATGCATACATGCATACATGCATACATGCATACATGCATACATGCATACATGCATACATGCATACATGCATACATGCATACATGCATACATGCATACATGCATACATGCATACATGCATACATGCATACATGCATACATGCATACATGCATACATGCATACATGCATACATGCATACATGCATACATGCATACATGCATACATGCATACATGCATACATGCATACATGCATACATGCATACATGCATACATGCATACATGCATACATGCATACATGCATACATGCATACATGCATACATGCATACATGCATACATGCATACATGCATACATGCATACATGCATACATGCATACATGCATACATGCATACATGCATACATGCATACATGCATACATGCATACATGCATACATGCATACATGCATACATGCATACATGCATACATGCATACATGCATACATGCATACATGCATACATGCATACATGCATACATGCATACATGCATACATGCATACATGCATACATGCATACATGCATACATGCATACATGCATACATGCATACATGCATACATGCATACATGCATACATGCATACATGCATACATGCATACATGCATACATGCATACATGCATACATGCATACATGCATACATGCATACATGCATACATGCATACATGCATACATGCATACATGCATACATGCATACATGCATACATGCATACATGCATACATGCATACATGCATACATGCATACATGCATACATGCATACATGCATACATGCATACATGCATACATGCATACATGCATACATGCATACATGCATACATGCATACATGCATACATGCATACATGCATACATGCATACATGCATACATGCATACATGCATACATGCATACATGCATACATGCATACATGCATACATGCATACATGCATACATGCATACATGCATACATGCATACATGCATACATGCATACATGCATACATGCATACATGCATACATGCATACATGCATACATGCATACATGCATACATGCATACATGCATACATGCATACATGCATACATGCATACATGCATACATGCATACATGCATACATGCATACATGCATACATGCATACATGCATACATGCATACATGCATACATGCATACATGCATACATGCATACATGCATACATGCATACATGCATACATGCATACATGCATACATGCATACATGCATACATGCATACATGCATACATGCATACATGCATACATGCATACATGCATACATGCATACATGCATACATGCATACATGCATACATGCATACATGCATACATGCATACATGCATACATGCATACATGCATACATGCATACATGCATACATGCATACATGCATACATGCATACATGCATACATGCATACATGCATACATGCATACATGCATACATGCATACATGCATACATGCATACATGCATACATGCATACATGCATACATGCATACATGCATACATGCATACATGCATACATGCATACATGCATACATGCATACATGCATACATGCATACATGCATACATGCATACATGCATACATGCATACATGCATACATGCATACATGCATACATGCATACATGCATACATGCATACATGCATACATGCATACATGCATACATGCATACATGCATACATGCATACATGCATACATGCATACATGCATACATGCATACATGCATACATGCATACATGCATACATGCATACATGCATACATGCATACATGCATACATGCATACATGCATACATGCATACATGCATACATGCATACATGCATACATGCATACATGCATACATGCATACATGCATACATGCATACATGCATACATGCATACATGCATACATGCATACATGCATACATGCATACATGCATACATGCATACATGCATACATGCATACATGCATACATGCATACATGCATACATGCATACATGCATACATGCATACATGCATACATGCATACATGCATACATGCATACATGCATACATGCATACATGCATACATGCATACATGCATACATGCATACATGCATACATGCATACATGCATACATGCATACATGCATACATGCATACATGCATACATGCATACATGCATACACATGCATACATGCATACATGCATACATGCATACATGCATACATGCATACATGCATACATGCATACATGCATACATGCATACATGCATACATGCATACATGCATACATGCATACATGCATACATGCATACATGCATACATGCATACATGCATACATGCATACATGCATACATGCATACATGCATACATGCATACATGCATACATGCATACATGCATACATGCATACATGCATACATGCATACATGCATACATGCATACATGCATACATGCATACATGCATACATGCATACATGCATACATGCATACATGCATACATGCATACATGCATACATGCATACATGCATACATGCATACATGCATACATGCATACATGCATACATGCATACATGCATACATGCATACATGCATACATGCATACATGCATACATGCATACATGCATACATGCATACATGCATACATGCATACATGCATACATGCATACATGCATACATGCATACATGCATACATGCATACATGCATACATGCATACATGCATACATGCATACATGCATACATGCATACATGCATACATGCATACATGCATACATGCATACATGCATACATGCATACATGCATACATGCATACATGCATACATGCATACATGCATACATGCATACATGCATACATGCATACATGCATACATGCATACATGCATACATGCATACATGCATACATGCATACATGCATACATGCATACATGCATACATGCATACATGCATACATGCATACATGCATACATGCATACATGCATACATGCATACATGCATACATGCATACATGCATACATGCATACATGCATACATGCATACATGCATACATGCATACATGCATACATGCATACATGCATACATGCATACATGCATACATGCATACATGCATACATGCATACATGCATACATGCATACATGCATACATGCATACATGCATACATGCATACATGCATACATGCATACATGCATACATGCATACATGCATACATGCATACATGCATACATGCATACATGCATACATGCATACATGCATACATGCATACATGCATACATGCATACATGCATACATGCATACATGCATACATGCATACATGCATACATGCATACATGCATACATGCATACATGCATACATGCATACATGCATACATGCATACATGCATACATGCATACATGCATACATGCATACATGCATACATGCATACATGCATACATGCATACATGCATACATGCATACATGCATACATGCATACATGCATACATGCATACATGCATACATGCATACATGCATACATGCATACATGCATACATGCATACATGCATACATGCATACATGCATACATGCATACATGCATACATGCATACATGCATACATGCATACATGCATACATGCATACATGCATACATGCATACATGCATACATGCATACATGCATACATGCATACATGCATACATGCATACATGCATACATGCATACATGCATACATGCATACATGCATACATGCATACATGCATACATGCATACATGCATACATGCATACATGCATACATGCATACATGCATACATGCATACATGCATACATGCATACATGCATACATGCATACATGCATACATGCATACATGCATACATGCATACATGCATACATGCATACATGCATACATGCATACATGCATACATGCATACATGCATACATGCATACATGCATACATGCATACATGCATACATGCATACATGCATACATGCATACATGCATACATGCATACATGCATACATGCATACATGCATACATGCATACATGCATACATGCATACATGCATACATGCATACATGCATACATGCATACATGCATACATGCATACATGCATACATGCATACATGCATACATGCATACATGCATACATGCATACATGCATACATGCATACATGCATACATGCATACATGCATACATGCATACATGCATACATGCATACATGCATACATGCATACATGCATACATGCATACATGCATACATGCATACATGCATACATGCATACATGCATACATGCATACATGCATACATGCATACATGCATACATGCATACATGCATACATGCATACATGCATACATGCATACATGCATACATGCATACATGCATACATGCATACATGCATACATGCATACATGCATACATGCATACATGCATACATGCATACATGCATACATGCATACATGCATACATGCATACATGCATACATGCATACATGCATACATGCATACATGCATACATGCATACATGCATACATGCATACATGCATACATGCATACATGCATACATGCATACATGCATACATGCATACATGCATACATGCATACATGCATACATGCATACATGCATACATGCATACATGCATACATGCATACATGCATACATGCATACATGCATACATGCATACATGCATACATGCATACATGCATACATGCATACATGCATACATGCATACATGCATACATGCATACATGCATACATGCATACATGCATACATGCATACATGCATACATGCATACATGCTGCATACATGCATACATGCATACATGCATACATGCATACATGCATACATGCATACATGCATACATGCATACATGCATACATGCATACATGCATACATGCATACATGCATACATGCATACATGCATACATGCATACATGCATACATGCATACATGCATACATGCATACATGCATACATGCATACATGCATACATGCATACATGCATACATGCATACATGCATACATGCATACATGCATACATGCATACATGCATACATGCATACATGCATACATGCATACATGCATACATGCATACATGCATACATGCATACATGCATACATGCATACATGCATACATGCATACATGCATACATGCATACATGCATACATGCATACATGCATACATGCATACATGCATACATGCATACATGCATACATGCATACATGCATACATGCATACATGCATACATGCATACATGCATACATGCATACATGCATACATGCATACATGCATACATGCATACATGCATACATGCATACATGCATACATGCATACATGCATACATGCATACATGCATACATGCATACATGCATACATGCATACATGCATACATGCATACATGCATACATGCATACATGCATACATGCATACATGCATACATGCATACATGCATACATGCATACATGCATACATGCATACATGCATACATGCATACATGCATACATGCATACATGCATACATGCATACATGCATACATGCATACATGCATACATGCATACATGCATACATGCATACATGCATACATGCATACATGCATACATGCATACATGCATACATGCATACATGCATACATGCATACATGCATACATGCATACATGCATACATGCATACATGCATACATGCATACATGCATACATGCATACATGCATACATGCATACATGCATACATGCATACATGCATACATGCATACATGCATACATGCATACATGCATACATGCATACATGCATACATGCATACATGCATACATGCATACATGCATACATGCATACATGCATACATGCATACATGCATACATGCATACATGCATACATGCATACATGCATACATGCATACATGCATACATGCATACATGCATACATGCATACATGCATACATGCATACATGCATACATGCATACATGCATACATGCATACATGCATACATGCATACATGCATACATGCATACATGCATACATGCATACATGCATACATGCATACATGCATACATGCATACATGCATACATGCATACATGCATACATGCATACATGCATACATGCATACATGCATACATGCATACATGCATACATGCATACATGCATACATGCATACATGCATACATGCATACATGCATACATGCATACATGCATACATGCATACATGCATACATGCATACATGCATACATGCATACATGCATACATGCATACATGCATACATGCATACATGCATACATGCATACATGCATACATGCATACATGCATACATGCATACATGCATACATGCATACATGCATACATGCATACATGCATACATGCATACATGCATACATGCATACATGCATACATGCATACATGCATACATGCATACATGCATACATGCATACATGCATACATGCATACATGCATACATGCATACATGCATACATGCATACATGCATACATGCATACATGCATACATGCATACATGCATACATGCATACATGCATACATGCATACATGCATACATGCATACATGCATACATGCATACATGCATACATGCATACATGCATACATGCATACATGCATACATGCATACATGCATACATGCATACATGCATACATGCATACATGCATACATGCATACATGCATACATGCATACATGCATACATGCATACATGCATACATGCATACATGCATACATGCATACATGCATACATGCATACATGCATACATGCATACATGCATACATGCATACATGCATACATGCATACATGCATACATGCATACATGCATACATGCATACATGCATACATGCATACATGCATACATGCATACATGCATACATGCATACATGCATACATGCATACATGCATACATGCATACATGCATACATGCATACATGCATACATGCATACATGCATACATGCATACATGCATACATGCATACATGCATACATGCATACATGCATACATGCATACATGCATACATGCATACATGCATACATGCATACATGCATACATGCATACATGCATACATGCATACATGCATACATGCATACATGCATACATGCATACATGCATACATGCATACATGCATACATGCATACATGCATACATGCATACATGCATACATGCATACATGCATACATGCATACATGCATACATGCATACATGCATACATGCATACATGCATACATGCATACATGCATACATGCATACATGCATACATGCATACATGCATACATGCATACATGCATACATGCATACATGCATACATGCATACATGCATACATGCATACATGCATACATGCATACATGCATACATGCATACATGCATACATGCATACATGCATACATGCATACATGCATACATGCATACATGCATACATGCATACATGCATACATGCATACATGCATACATGCATACATGCATACATGCATACATGCATACATGCATACATGCATACATGCATACATGCATACATGCATACATGCATACATGCATACATGCATACATGCATACATGCATACATGCATACATGCATACATGCATACATGCATACATGCATACATGCATACATGCATACATGCATACATGCATACATGCATACATGCATACATGCATACATGCATACATGCATACATGCATACATGCATACATGCATACATGCATACATGCATACATGCATACATGCATACATGCATACATGCATACATGCATACATGCATACATGCATACATGCATACATGCATACATGCATACATGCATACATGCATACATGCATACATGCATACATGCATACATGCATACATGCATACATGCATACATGCATACATGCATACATGCATACATGCATACATGCATACATGCATACATGCATACATGCATACATGCATACATGCATACATGCATACATGCATACATGCATACATGCATACATGCATACATGCATACATGCATACATGCATACATGCATACATGCATACATGCATACATGCATACATGCATACATGCATACATGCATACATGCATACATGCATACATGCATACATGCATACATACATACAGGGTGTCCCGAAATTGATGTCCCCTTCTATCGCGTGCAATAACAAGAAAACAAAGAATGGTTGGTTCATGGTTTATTTGTTGATGTAGTCACCACGGTTCTTCACACAGGCTCTCATGCGCTCCGGCATCCCACACATCAGGTTGTCCAGCGTCTCTGCTGAAATGCTGCGCCAGGCCGACCGAACGTTCCGGATGAGGGTGACTTCTGACGTCGCTGGTGCCATCTTGTCCACCTTGTCCTGCACGATCGCCCAGAGATTTTCAATGGGCGACAGGTCTGGGCTGTTACCCGGCCATACTCCCTTCGCCCAGAAGCCAGGAAGGTTGGTCTGGCACCACTGCTGGGTCTTGGCGGCGTTGTGAGCCGGTGCACCGTCCTGCTGGAAAATGGCCTCCGACATGTCAGGCAGAAGTTTGATCGCTGTTGGTGGTCCGTTCTCCTTCCTTCTCTTCATCGCCGACGCTGCCGTTCCCTTCAGCACTTCCTCCACGTAGAAGGCTGACGTCACAGTTTGGCCGCGGGGCACTATGTGGAGGTCTGACAGGCCACGGAAGCTCATCATACCCCAGACCATGACCTTGGCCGGGTGTTTTACTGTCTCGGTGACGGGCACTTCTGAGCTGTTCCTAGCCCAAACACGGTCGTTCTGGCGGTTGGGAGAGTGGAATAACTCGAACGGAGACTCGTCGGTGAAGAGCACCCGTCTCCAGTCCTGGATGGACCAGTTGATGCGGGCTTTTGCGAAGTCCAGCCGCTTGCGCCTCTGCGCTGCCGTCAGCCTGGGCTGCATGC
>JAXIVJ010001462.1:65000-92500 GCA_036785665.1 Chirona hameri | reverse complement strand
CCCCGTTTTGGAGACATAAATTCATACTTTGTTCGGAAATATTGCAGGTTTCAATGTCATGAAAGCATTTGGAAAAAGTATCAATGCAATGGAATAATGGAAGGGATCAGGACGATGTTTTTACTTTTCTTGAGGGAAGTTGACAGGAATTTTAATGATATTTCGGTAGCAGAAAAATGGGCATATTATGGCGTTAATGTGCCCTATTTTTTGTTTAGACACATTCGGGCGTAGGGAGAATTTCGCCCAGGGGGGGGGGGCAAATGGGATCAGAGGGGCCCTCGTAGCCAAGGGGGGCCACATCATTAAAACAGTACAGTGCGTTGCATGTCGTAAAACAGCGACAAATAAGATTTCGACAACGAAAAACAAGTGTATTTTTTTCATTTTTGGGAGTGAAAAACAAAAAAAAATCGAAAATCCGAGATAGTCATTTTTAATATTGTCATTTCCATTTTTCAACTTTTTTTACTTGCAATTTTCGTCCAAACTCGAATTTCTATGATTTTTCAAGCATTTATTGTTTTTCCACCAAAAATTACATGACATGACGTGATTAAAACGTCATTATCTCCCAAAGTAATCCACCATTTGCATTGAAATGTTGTGATAAGACGTATAATTGATGCAGCATAAGGTACTGAAGGATTGACGTCGATATCAAGTTAAGCATTGTTTTCAAGTTATTGAGAAAATCCGGATTGACACCATTGACAAATTGGATTATGACCGGATTGACATAGTATTAAATGATACACCAATCACGATAAACCCATGCATTAAATACTTAGGAGTTTTTGTAGATGAAAATCGTAAGTGGAATAGTCATATATATATATATAGTGTAATATGTGTGATAAGCCGTAATATATAGGAGTTATCAATATATCCAAGCTTTATTTATCCTCATAGTAACTTCTATTGCAGTACAATGCATTAATTCCGCGCCATCCAAATTATTGTGCAGTGATCTGGATTCTGAGGTAGGAATTATGACACTAACATTAAAAAGCCTTCGATATTGCGGAAACGAGCGATTTGTCCGCCCCTGTAGCTCAGTGGGAGAGCGCTGGGCTTCTGACCTTTCCTGGTAGTGGCAGCCCGAGTTCGAGTCAAAGTCAAATCCTACATTACCAAAGCCTTGTACTCCTCTCAGACGTTACTAGCATACACTGAAAAACAATGAGAACTTTCACTGGTCTTCCTTCGAGAGCCTCACCGGCGCTCGACCGGCAGACCACCTCTACCACCACAGGACCCTCTCAAGGCCAGCATAGAGGCCTCTACAGATCGGCAGGGGCCTCTAAAGGCCGGCAGATGGTCATCTGCAGATCGGCAGGCCCTCTAAAGGCCGGCAGAGGGCCCTCTATGCTCACTCTACAGATTGGCTGGGATACTCTGCAGATTGGCTGGGATACTCTGCAGATCGACAGGGCCCCTAAGGACTGGAAGAGGACCGTCTACAGGTCGGCAGGGCCCTCTAAATGCCGGTAGAGGCCCTCTAAAGGCCCGCAGGCAGGCAAGGCGATATATAGATCGACAGGGCCCGCTAAAGATCGGCAGAGGGCCCTTTATAGATTGGCTGGGGCACTCTGCAGAACAACAGGGCCCCTAAAGGCTGGCAGAGGGCCCTCTACAGCTCGGCAGGGCCCTCTACAGCTCGGCAGGGCCCTATAAATGCCGGAAGAGACCCTCTACAGATTGGCAGGGTGATCTACAGATCGGCAGGGCCCTCTAAAGACCGGCAGAGGACCCTCTCCAGATCAGCATGGCCCTATAAAGGCCGACAGAGGCCCCTCTACAACCGGAAGGGGCCATCTAAATGCCGACAGATCGGCAGGCCCTCTACATGCTGTAGGGGCCCTCTAAAGGCGGGCAGAGGGCCCTCTACAGATCGGCAGGGCCCTCTAAAGGCCAGCAGAGGGCCCTCTACAGATTGGCTGGGACACTCCGCAGATCGACAGCGCCTCTAAAGACTGGAAGAGGGCCCTCTACAGACCGACAGAGGGTCCTCTACAACCGGAAGGGCCATCTAAATGCCGACAGGGGCCCTCTGCAGATCGGCAGGGCCCTCTAAAAGCCAGCAGAGGGCCCTCTATAGATTGGCTGGGCACTCTGCAGATCGACAGGGCCCCTAAAGGCTGGAAAAGGGCCCTCTACAGGTCCGCAGGGCCCTCTAAATGCCGACAGAGACCCTCTACAGATTGGCAGGGCGATCTACAGATCGGCAGGGCCCTCTAAAGACCGGCAGAGGGCCTTATCCAGATCGGCAGGGACCCTCTACAGATTGGCAGGGCCCTATAAAGGCCGGCAGAGGGCCCTCTACAACCGGAAGGGGCCATATAAATGCCAACAGGGGGCCCTCTGCAGATCGGCAGGGCCCTATAAAGGCCGGCATTGGGCCCTCTATAGATTGGCTGCTGCACTTTGTAGATCGACAGGGCCCCTAAAGGCTGGCAGAGGGCCCTCTACAGGTCGACAGGGCCCTTTAAATGCCGGAAGAGGCCCTCTACAGATTGGCAGGGCGATCTACATATCGGCAGGGCCCTCTAGAGACCGGCAGAGGGCCCTCTCCCGATCGGCAGGGACCCTCTACAGATTAGTAGGGCCCTATAAAGGCCGGCAGAGGGCCCTCTACAACCGGAAGGGGCCACCTAAATGCCGACAGGGGCCCTCTGCAGATCGGCAGTCCCTCTACATGCTGGAAGGGCCCTATAAAGGCCAGCAGAGGGCCCTCTACAGATTGGCTGGGACACTCTGCAGATCGACAGGGCCTCTAAAGCCTGGAAGAGGGCCCTCTACAGGTCGGCAGGGCCCTCTAAATGCCGACAGAGGCCCTCTACAGATTGGCAGGGCGATCTACGATCGGCAGGGCCCTCTAAAGGCCGGCAGAGGGCCCTCTCCAGATCGGCAGGGCCCCATAAAGGCCGGCAGAGGGCCCTCTACAACCGGAAGGGGCCCTCTAAATGCTGACAGGGACCCTCTGCAGATCGGTAGGGCCCTTTAAAAGCTGGTAAAATTTGGACGCCATGTGACATTCGTTGTCGGAGCGCCCCTAAACCCCAATCATCATCATAAAAGCTGGTAAAGGGCCCTATTCACACTGGCTGGGCCCCTTTTACGTATTTACATATACATGCCTTTAACAGACAAGCAAGTGTTGTTATTTATTCGTGTTACGATTTTTGATCGGTTCGTGGGCGTTATTTTATGCGACGTAAGGCGTTTTAGCGGGCGCCTGACACCATCAAAAACACTGGGGCCTTCGGCCCCAGGGGGCCCACGCTCGGTCGCCAGAGGGGCCCCCTGGCCTCCAGGGGGGCCATGGCCCCCTTGCCAGACAGACAGACAGACCCCCCCCCCCCCCTTTGCCTACGCCCTTGGACACACTTTGTGCTTGCTGAAAGCATGAACGTTTTTGTGTGCAAGTTTTCAATCACTTCGACCGAATAGCTGCAAAGAAATATGCTTCTGAAAACCATGTTAACGGTCGGGCCGCTCATACGTATATTTGTCCCCCTAGTTGACGGAAGACTTTGCTCCGCTCGATTAATGCCGGGTCCTGACCTAGGAAATATATCCATTCAAAAACTTGGACTAAATTTATAAAATAAAATATGCAAGCTATGTCGTTCAAGTTCTGCCCAAATGCGTCAAAAGTTTGCAAACCGAGGTAGTTTTCGGATAACTACTTCATCCATTATTCCAAGTACATGAGCTACTTCATCTGCACCCGTTTCGGCCAGCCGTCCACAAACGACTAACCCGCACAACGAGCCAGCGTCAGTCACCGGTTCCGGGGGCGATCCGTCCTCCTGGTAGTGTTACTGGCAGCCCGGGTCGGCCAGCATGCAGAACAGTAAGATGCGCTGAGCTAATGAAGAAGATAAAAAAACACGCTAGTGACATTGCCTTGTATCGCACCACCGACCTCCTAAATATCTATCAAACTCCTGGCCCCCCATGACCACCGAGTCAGTGTCTCCCGAAAAGCAAAAAGCCAGTCCAGTGGTAGCCGGGTGCCGCATTCAAGTTCTGATATTCACGGCATATTGAGAATAATTATAATTGCAGTCTATTGTGAGCATGGATCGACACAAAATTTGCATACGGTAGTGCGACCCTACATCTCCACTAACTTGCCAAATTTCGAGTTTTTTTCTGCAAGGTGCGCGGAGTTATTAAGCAATCGGACGACATCCGAACGGACAGACGGACAGGTGGCTGCCACTTCTTATAATTAGTATGAAATAGCTTTCTAGGTAACGCGAATAATTAGGATATGTATCACAAACAGCGATGAGCGAATCGTCTGGCAGTGCCTATCGAATATAGAGTCGTTTGAACAATCTACCATGAAGATTTCCGAAGAAGTTATTGTTTTTCATCTATCACCTGTCATAGTTTTAAATAGGGAAAAATAAAGCTGGCAGACACAACTACAAATTGCGTTCATAAGTAAAAATGTATAATGTAAAAACTGATTTACCTTCACATTGTCGCGAACCGTACTGATGGTGCATTCGGGACTTCGTGCCCCCCACTCAAAAATCCCTGGCGACGCCCCTGCTAAATCCGTGGCGACGCGCCTGCTACTAACAAAGGGTGATGCTGCCAACCCTGGTAGGAACTGTGGCAGAGACAGACCAGAAGGCAGCATCAAGTCTGAAATATGGGAACTCCTGGCACAAACATAAGTGCAGCTTAAGTTTGTCTGGTGCAGAACTAGCGTCTGCTCTTCTAAGGCAGGAAACCACCATTTCGTTCACTTCATTTACTTCAGATCCAACATTTTGTTATTAGATTGATGGTTAACTTGGATAAAGGAATGGGTACTGGTGGTCCCTGGTGCCTCGTCATTATGTGAGAGAGAAAATCCTGAAACAGATTGTCTGAAGGAAGATCCAGATCATTCCATAGCATTGTTCACTTTGCTTGCTGTTCACGGGCGTCAAAAGTGGAGAGAGCAAAAAATTGTCCGCAGATGCCAAACTGGAAACAATCACTTATTAATGCATGAACGCAAAGTGTTAGTTATGGACTGACATTTGTTGTGGAATGTTTGCAAGGATTTGTTGTAGAATGTTTGCAAGGATATTGCTGTGGAATGTTTGCAAGGATATTGCTGTGGAATGTTTGCAAGGATATTGCTGTGGAATGTTTGCAAGGATTTGTTGTGGAATGTTTGCAAGGATATTGCAAACATTGTCATTTTCTTCGTGAATGTGGGAATTTTTTACTGAATGTTTTGAAAACGGCAGGCGTCAATTTGCGTTTCAACTTCATGTTATTTTTAACATATTTTGGTCGGTGGTCCTGGTAAATGGGTTACCGTTTTTTAAGACACTTGACGCCACTTGACCCACCAAGACTGACCTAAGTCACTCATCAGCATGTATTTCTATTAAAATAGGTATGCAACTCCTATGCATCCATCTATCCTGATGTTCTTCATGATTGGCAACTATGTGCAACATAACAGTGAATATAAAACACATCTCTTCCAATGTTAATGATACACTTGTCTTCCACCGTGTCGTGGCATTGCTTAACATGTATTCTTGTATATATGTTTTGTCATTAACTGCATATGTATATCCACACAATAGTCCCACAAGTCTGTAGTGTGGATATGTATGCACATGTCATTTGAATGGATTCACATATTGAGATGAATCAAAATTGTATGGGTAAATTGTGAGCACTTGTGACAACATTGCCAAGGGAGATGGGGGGGGGGGGGGGTACAAACTACAACATCTGTCTGTAGGTGCAGGGCGCTCGTACACCTGTGTTTCATTTGCTTTTCTTCCCATCACACTTGGTTGTCACTTTTCAGCAGTGACTAATATTAGCTCGTGACAAATCTGCTAGTCGCACCAGGCAGCATATGTTACCACAAGTGTTCGTGATCCGCTATTACATCGGGATCCGAAACGGTGCGACGTACCATGTCATTGGCATTGGTGCGGTGTTCGCCTGTATCAGTACTAGTGTTTAATGTGCCGCCCTGAAAAGTTGGTGCCGCCACACATCATGCTATGTGGTGCTGACATTTGTGGTGCTGATGTGGTGCTGGTGCTATGTGGTGCTGACACCGTTCGTGTTGTACGGTGTTATCTGTATTGCTGCGATGTTCGATTTAAGTCACGGTGTAGCAGTACTTAAGCACCAGCTGTTGTGTGGTGTGATGCCTTCATCAACAATAAAAGGGCGTAGCACGTCTTCACAAATGATATTGTGATGTTTTGCCGGCACCAATAGTACAAGGACGCAACACTTGTTGACAAATAACATGATGACCGTCTTGTCACTATGCAGCAAGCGGCACGCCCATGAGTCCCATTTATCATCACAAATAAAGTGACCTGCTACCACCACCAGTGATAATGTAATGTAATGACGGCTGACGTGACCCCGCCATCAGCAGTGACGTGACCCTGTCATCGGCAGTGACGTAACCCCACCATCAGCAGTGACGTGACCCCGCCATCAGCAGTGACGTGACCCTGTCATCAGCAGTGACGTAACCCCGCCATCAGCAGTGACGTGACCCCGCCATCAGCAGTGACGTGACCCCGCCATCAGCAGTGACGTGACCCCGCCATCAGCAGTGACGTGACCCCACCGTCAGTACTGACGTGACCCCGCCATCAGCAGTGACGTGACCCCGCCATCAGCAGTGACGTGACCCCGCCATCAGCAGTGACGTAACCCCGTCATCAGCAGTGACGTGACCCCACCGTCAGTACTGACGTGACCCCGCCATCAGCAGTGACGTGACCCCGCCATCAGCGCTGACGTGACCCCGCCATCAGCGCTGACGTGGCCCCGCCATCAGCAGTGACGTGACCCCGCCATCAGCAGTGACGTAACCTCGCCATCAGCAGTGACGTAACCCCGCCATCAGCAGTGACGTAACCCCGCCATCAGCAGTGACGTGACCCCGCCATCAGCAGTGACGTAACCCCGCCATCAGCAGTGACGTGACCCTGCCATCAGCAGTGACGTGACCCTGCCATCAGCAGTGACGTGACCCCGCCATCAGCAGTGACGTGACCCCGCCATCAGCACTGACGTGACCCCGCCATCAGCACTGACGTGACCCCGCCATCAGCAGTGGCGTGACCCCGCCATCAGCAGTGACGTGACCCCGCCATCAGCGATGACGTGCCTCTCTGCCCGTCAGGCGCCGCTCAGTCCACCTTCGTCCCTGATCAGCGATGACGAGCCTCTCTGCCCGTCAGGCGCCGCTCAGTCCACCTTCGTCCCTGATCAGCGATGACGAGCCTCTCTGCCCGTCAGGCGCCGCTCAGTCCACCTTCGTCCCTGATCAGCGATGACGAGCCTCTCTGCCCGTCAGGCGCCGCTCAGTCCACCTTCGTCCCTGATCAGCGATGACGAGCCTCTCTGCCCGTCAGGCGCCGCTCAGTCCACCTTCGTCCCTGATCAGCGATGACGTGCCTCTCTGCCCGTCAGGCGCCGCTCAGTCCACCTTCGTCCCTGATCAGCGATGACGTGCCTCTCTGCCCGTCAGGCGCCGCTCAGTCCACCTTCGTCCCTGATCAGCGATGACGAGCCTCTCTGCCCGTCAGGCGCCGCTCAGTCCACCTTCGTCCCTGATCAGCGATGACGTGCCTCTCTGCCCGTCAGGCGCCGCTCAGTCCACCTTCGTCCCTGATCAGCGATGACGTGCCTCTCTGCCCGTCAGGCGCCGCTCAGTCCACCTTCGTCCCTGATCAGCGATGACTTGCCTCTCTGCCCGTCAGGCGCCGCTCAGTCCACCTTCGTCCCTGATCAGCGATGACGTGCCTCTCTGTCTGTCAGGCGCCGCTCAGTCCACCTTCGTCCCTGATCAGCGATGACGTGCCTCTCTGCCCGTCAGGCGCCGCTCAGTCCACCTTCGTCCCTGATCAGCGATGACGAGCCTCTCTGCCCGTCAGGCGCCGCTCAGTCCACCTTCGTCCCTGATCAGCGATGACGTGCCTCTCTGCCCGTCAGGCGCCGCTCAGTCCACCTTCGTCCCTGATCAGCGATGACGAGCCTCTCTGCCCGTCAGGCGCCGCTCAGTCCACCTTCGTCCCTGATCAGCGATGACGAGCCTCTCTGCCCGTCAGGCGCCGCTCAGTCCACCTTCGTCCCTGATCAGCGATGACGTGCCTCTCTGCCCGTCAGGCGCCGCTCAGTCCACCTTCGTCCCTGATCAGCGATGACGAGCCTCTCTGCCCGTCAGGCGCCGCTCAGTCCACCTTCGTCCCTGATCAGCGATGACGAGCCTCTCTGCCCGTCAGGCGCCGCTCAGTCCACCTTCGTCCCTGATCAGCGATGACGTGCCTCTCTGCCCGTCAGGCGCCGCTCAGTCCACCTTCGTCCCTGATCAGCGATGACGTGCCTCTCTGCCCGTCAGGCGCCGCTCAGTCCACCTTCGTCCCTGATCAGCGATGACGAGCCTCTCTGCCCGTCAGGCGCCGCTCAGTCCACCTTCGTCCCTGATCAGCGATGACGTGCCTCTCTGCCCGTCAGGCGCCGCTCAGTCCACCTTCGTCCCTGATCAGCGATGACGAGCCTCTCTGCCCGTCAGGCGCCGCTCAGTCCACCTTCGTCCCTGATCAGCGATGACGAGCCTCTCTGTCCGTCAGGCGCCGCTCAGTCCACCTTCGTCCCTGATCAGCGATGACGAGCCTCTCTGCCCGTCAGGCGCCGCTCAGTACACCTTCGTCCCTGATCAGCGATGACGAGCCTCTCTGCCCGTCAGGCGCCGCTCAGTCCACCTTCGTCCCTGATCAGCGATGACGTGCCTCTCTGCCCGTCAGGCGCCGCTCAGTCCACCTTCGTCCCTGATCAGCGATGACGAGCCTCTCTGCCCGTCAGGCGCCGCTCAGTCCACCTTCGTCCCTGGTCAGCGATGACGAGCCTCTCTGCCCGTCAGGCGCCGCTCAGTCCACCTTCGTCCCTGATCAGCGATGACGAGCCTCTCTGCCCGTCAGGCGCCGCTCAGTCCACCTTCGTCCCTGATCAGCGATGACGAGCCTCTCTGCCCGCCAGGCGCCGCTCAGTCCACCTTCGTCCCTGATCAGCGATGACGAGCCTCTCTGCCCGTCAGGCGCCGCTCAGTCCACCTTCGTCCCTGATCAGCGATGACGTGCCTCTCTGCCCGTCAGGCGCCACTCAGTCCACCTTCGTCCCTGATCAGCGATGACGTGCCTCTCTGCCCGTCAGGCGCCGCTCAGTCCACCTTCGTCCCTGATCAGCGATGACGTGCCTCTCTGCCCGTCAGGCGCCGCTCAGTCCACCTTCGTCCCTGATCAGCGATGACGAGCCTCTCTGCCCGTCAGGCGCCGCTCAGTCCACCTTCGTCCCTGATCAGCGATGACGAGCCTCCCTGCCCGTCAGGCGCCGCTCAGTACACCTTCGTCCCTGATCAGCGATGACGAGCCTCTCTGCCCGTCAGGCGCCGCTCAGTCCACCTTCGTCCCTGATCAGCGATGACGTGCCTCTCTGCCCGTCAGGCGCCGCTCAGTCCACCTTCGTCCCTGATCAGCGATGACGAGCCTCTCTGCCCGTCAGGCGCCGCTCAGTCCACCTTCGTCCCTGGTCAGCGATGACGAGCCTCTCTGCCCGTCAGGCGCCGCTCAGTCCACCTTCGTCCCTGATCAGCGATGACGAGCCTCTCTGCCCGTCAGGCGCCGCTCAGTCCACCTTCGTCCCTGATCAGCGATGACGAGCCTCTCTGCCCGCCAGGCGCCGCTCAGTCCACCTTCGTCCCTGATCAGCGATGACGAGCCTCTCTGCCCGTCAGGCGCCGCTCAGTCCACCTTCGTCCCTGATCAGCGATGACGTGCCTCTCTGCCCGTCAGGCGCCACTCAGTCCACCTTCGTCCCTGATCAGCGATGACGTGCCTCTCTGCCCGTCAGGCGCCGCTCAGTCCACCTTCGTCCCTGATCAGCGATGACGTGCCTCTCTGCCCGTCAGGCGCCGCTCAGTCCACCTTCGTCCCTGATCAGCGATGACGAGCCTCTCTGCCCGTCAGGCGCCGCTCAGTCCACCTTCGTCCCTGATCAGCGATGACGAGCTAGTCACCATCAGCGTCCGAGACCTGAACCGGCAGCTGAAGATGAGGGGGCTCACCCGGGAGGACATGGTGAAGATGAAGCAGCGGCGACGCACGCTCAAGAACCGCGGATACGCCGCCAGGTGAGCGGAGATGTGTGGCTCCTCTGAGACCCGAGAGATGAGTTCCGTCCGTTTGTGGGCCAGGGCTGACAGTTTTTTGGGGTTTGTGAGTCCTGCAGTTCATACAGATCCTGGTTGGGAATGTCTAACTGACCCTCAGAATATGATAACAATAATAAAAAACAAAGTCCTCAAAATCCGCTGTACATAGGCCTGTGTGGGTTTGAAAGTGGCATCTCTCGTTTGCGTACTGTAAATCGTTTACAGTTAAGTGTACATTGGAGGTGGCAAAAGTTGATATTTTTGGACCCAGACCCAACCCGGTCCCAAAATCTGACAAATAGACCCAGTTATACCCGGTGCAAGGCAAGTTTGGACCCAGCGGACCCAACTAGCAAAATGTTGTCTCGCAACGAATATTAACAAATCTGCACCCTACAATTAGTGCAAGTAAACTAACTCTTGTAGTTGAAAATACATACAGTTCAGATTGGCTAACAGCACAAAGCAACCTGCGTATCAGTGTGCCGCCTACTTGCGTGAAACCAGCTTGAAACATAAGTTGGACCCAGTCTGTACCCGGTATCGTTTGGCGAAACCCAGTCTGGGACTAACTGGGTCGAGACTGGGTCTAGAGACCGGGTCCTCGGGTCCACGTTTTGCCACCTCTAGTGTGTACAACACACCCAGCAGCGCTGTCCACTAGGGGGAGGGGGGCTGTATGGTCAGGGCCATGGTTTTTTGGGAGGTGGATGGTTTGGAGAGGGAGACTGACTGGTTTCTGGAGCGCCGAGCTTTGACCTTTTGTATTACATCCATTCAATTGTTGTTTTTAAATGACTCATACCCTTTAATTACGATTTCTTAAGTAGGTTGCAAATCGTGTTCGAATGGTTTCTTTCAGTTCGAATAGTCTTGTCAGAGCTGCCATCAAAAGGCTGTGAAACTCGTGTTTGAGACCTGTTTCAGTTATCGTGTGCTGGAGTATCGTTACCAGTCGCCCGAGAAATCAACATTGTCCAACTGTGTAATGTATGTATATTGTCCCATTGTGCCCCCCCCCCCCCCGTTTCACCTCGTGGAAGCCCCTTTATTTTAAATCAACCTCCATTCGTTTTGGATCTGCTCCAATTTTATCTACCCCGACGCTAGCGCCACGCGGCGAGTTCGCCAAACTAAGCTTTCATTTCCGTCCGCCAGCTGTCGCGTCAAGCGGCTGGAGCAGAAAGACGACCTCGAGACCGAGAAGTCGGTCGAGGAGCGCGAACGCCTACGCACCATCGACGACAATCGGCGCATGCGCGAAGAGATCGAGGCCTACTACCAAAAGTACGAAGCGATTCGGAAGTTCGCGCAGGAGAAAGGGATCGCGCTGCCTCCTGAGCTGGAGCATGATGTCCCGCGCCTGTAGCGCTCCTCGCGTGCGTCCAACGTGGGCTTCCCTGAAGGGACGGACGGACGGCGGACGTGGACAGCGGGCGTTGAACCACAGTCGATTGGGGCGTGGGGGAGGGGTGGGGGATACTGCGTAGTTGATGGCGCACTTCCGGATTGGTAGTAGCAGAGGAGAAGAAAGTCGACGGAGACTTGGTACGCGATTATGGAAACTGAAATCATGCTGTGAGGAACGACATACCAAAGGTGTTTATTTATCTATCGAAAGCTTTCGAGGATTGCAGGTCTGAGGGTTATCGACGATCAAATTCCTTCTGTGTGCTGGTTTTTTACAGCCTGAGCTGAAAAGTTTACGCAATCGTGTTGCATACTTCCGTCAACTTGTTCAACTCCTCGGCGGTAAGCATCGCGTGCAGCAGTAGTTCGGAGCGATGACGTCACACGAGCGTGACGTCATCTCGGCTGGTGGTGAGGCCGGATGCGGCTGCACGCGGTGCGCATCGCCGTCAAGCCGTGAGGTGCTGCGGCCCCGCCAGTTCCTGGGAGAAGGCAGATCGATCGCATTAGTGTTGGCCGTGTTCTTTGCGACATGAGAATTGTGAGGATGGCCAATCAGCGACAGGGACGATGTGAAGATTCGGGGGAGGCGTCGTAGCCTCCATAGCAGCAGCAGCTCCATAGCCTGCGGCTCCATATACAGTTATCGAGGATCGTCACACAAAGAACACGACTGTTCAGTTGTACCCGCACTGCAGTCTGCCGTACAACGGAAGAACCACGTATGTCACGGTGTCCGTGCGATGGACATACGTGGTTCTTTCTTTGCACGGCATTGCTCGCTATTTCGCTGCATGGAAATGGAGGAAGGTTACCTGATCTTGAGACGTATTCTGTCCTTAACTGGTGGCCTTTCGAAGTGACGATGACGTGACGAAGTGACGATGCGCACGGTCATTTCACGCTTAGGGTCTTTTCGGGAGTGGCCGGACATTAATGTGTATTGTGATTATAATGTGCTTCCCTCGTGCGCGAAAGATTCGTCCGGTGGTTTAATCGCAATGTAAGCCGCCCCCCGTGCCGCGGGGAGGGTACATTTTGGGGGACTAGTGATAAGTGGATTAGCAATGTCCACTACATGGGGGACTAGTGATAAGCATTGGCAATGTCCACTACAGGCGCGAGATGTATTCGGTATGTGCTGTCAACTTGTGGCGTGTGCTTTCGCGTCTAGAGTGAGGGTATGCAAATCCTGGCATGCGCGCGAATAATTATATGTTGATTTTAGAATGCGAGTCATGAATCCCCCGTCGCTATTTTAATATTAAATCTGCACTTTCTCTTGGTGCTTCTCTTATACATCAGTCGTCTCCAGAGCTTTGTGTTCGGGAGTGCTGCGACTTACTAGTAACGCACTACTATTTCTGCATATTTATGGGTGTCTGACGTCAGAGACGCCGAGTGTACGGCATGTTAAGTTACTAGTATTGCGTCTAGTTGAGTGCCATTTAAGAGTGTAGGACACGACACAAATCTACGGTTAGGCTTAGTCATATTGTCGTTGTGCAGAGGTGTCACATGTCGGCCTTGAAATGTCCATATTTACATAGTTCACTGATTATGTGTCACCTTTTATCATTATGTGTAATTGTGTCTTACATCTTGGGCAATCGACAAACGAGCCTACAATCGTATGTTAAAGCTGGAACACAGTCTGCGTGCAGCTGCGCGAAGTGGATGCGGGCGCCTATTCAAATGCATTGAACGGAGGTTGCAACAACTGCACGATGCAGCAGGAAGGAAAATCGACTGCGGAAATTTCCCCATGTATTTGAATAGGCGCCTGCAGGCACCCGCATGCGTGTTCTGCAGCTGCGTCAAGGCTGTCTTTCAGTCTTTAGGTACGGCTAAGCCACACAAGCGTGCTAAATCAAGAACGGGGCGATACATCATAAGTTTATGATGTATCGCCACGTTCTTGATTTATTCTGATGATTAACTAGGTTCATGGAATACAATTATTTGGATGTTATTGGTGACTACTCGGTCGGACTGAAACGGAACTTGTGTTTTGCTTGTCCTGGAGCATCGTTTGGACTTGTATTGTTCTGTAAAATATAATGGGTATGTCAAACACTGGTGGAAATGTGATTGGCTCGTGGACTTGCATGCGCAATGCATACACACGTGCTCTTTTGAAATTGTGTTATTCTATTGATATCTTTAATTATAGAAGAAAAATCAGATGTCACCCATTACTCATTAGGTGTTGCCGTATGTTGCTCTTGTGTAATTTTCAACAGGAATTTGTTCCACCCACACACGCGTTTTCACATATGTCCATATTTGCATAGTTCCTACTAACCTAGCATGCTTTCTGGAACACTGCTGGTCCTCACAGGCCAAGGGATCGCAGACGGACACGATATACACGGATTATTCGTCCGCTTTTACCAGTGTCAACCACAGGCTACTTTTATACAAACTTCGCCATTCATTTAACATCACAGATCTTGCATATAGCTGGATCGAGTCCTATCTGTGTCAGCGCTCCCAGCGAGTCATTCTCGATGGGAAGCATTCCGACTGGACACCGGTTTTGTCCGGTGTGCCGGAAGGCAGCATTCTCGGTCCGATACTGTTCGCCTGTTATGTCGCTGACCTTCCTAACAATATCAAAACAGGCTGTTTGGCTTATGCTGATGTCAAAAAATGTCATCGCATTCAAAATCGTGAAGATACCGTTTCCCTTCAGGCCGACCTGGACCGTCTTAGCGCATGGTCTAAAATCTGGCACTTGAAGCTTAATCCAGCTAAATGCAAGACAATCTCATTCACTCTTCGCACGGCCCCCATTCGATGTACCTATGTATTAGATGGGCATCAACTGGAGAGATGCGAACAGATGCGCGACCTCGGTGTCATATTAGATGCTAAGCTGACATTCGCCGACCATGTAGATTCAACCGCATGCTCGGTTTGCTCATGCGCAGTGTACAAATGTCTCCATGCTCTCGCCGCCTAGATTTCAATCACCCCGCAATCTTGTCAGCGTATAACGCCCATGTGAGGTCCGTGATTGAATATGGTAGTATTATCTGGTCTGGGGCCGCAGCAACCCCCTTAAGACGCCTCGAGCGTCTGCAACACAGGTTTCTTATGTGGTTAGGATGTACAACCCAGCGCCGCTGTCCCGCCTTGGACTATTCTTCGCTGTTGAAACATTGTAAATGTCAGTCCATCAAAGCTCGTTTCATCCAAGCCGACATAAGATTGTTGCATTCGGTACTTCGTGACCGCCTTGACTGTGGAAATCTAGTGTCAATGTTTCACCTGTCTGTTCCCACTCGACGCACGAGACACACTGGATTGTTTCGTGTGCCGGGTGGTAGGGTGAATTCGGTACGGAACAGCTTTGTATTGCGGCTACCAGCGACCTGCAACAGATTTATCCAGGAAATGTCAGAGACTGATTTCTTTTGTTCAACTCTTTTAGGTCACAAGCTTTTAAGTTTGCATGCAGTTAAGGCAGTTATTGATTCCCGTGGGCGGGGCAGTGGTGCTGACTTTTTAGTCCCTTGCCCTACTTTTGCGTAGGGTAGCGGGATTCACTTATTTATTGTCATTGTCATCATGTCTTAGGTATGAATGCATGAATGTATGACGATGCGTGTGTTGTGTGTTTTGACTACAGCCGTAAGTAGGCTTCGGCCTGTGGTTGTTTTATAACTAATAAACAAATCAACAAATATGCCTGTGTAGACAATAGACATCGTGCAATAACAGCACCGTTTACGATTCCAGCCTTCTGATTTCCGTATCCGTTTGTACTCCATAAACCGTCGCCCACTTCAGCAAACCGCCTCCACTGTCCACCGACACCGTCCCCATCCCCCCTCCCCCGCCTCTGCCCCGGCTCCACACTCCACAGTGCCTTTGTCCTGCTTCTCCCTAGCTCAGCCAATGTACTGCGCAGGACAGTCCCAAACAGGGATGGCCTTGGGCGCCGTCCGCCCCCGGGGGGAGAGCGACTCTCCGAGGGGGAGGGGAGGGGGCTCACCGGGGGTGTCGGTCGTTCGTGGCGGTCGAGAAATAGTTGGATGAGAGGCCGGCGGGGGACGAGAGTTGGTGGCGGTGATGATGTTCAGGTGGAGGCAGGAACGAGGAAGGAAATGAGACCGGTCTAGATATGGCGCAGTGGCAGCAAAGCGCTGTGTGGCGTTAGGCTGAAACACAGCACATTTTGCGTCTCGCAGGCAAATCGCGTTTCGCAAGCAATCGCGTCTTGTACGTCTCGCTCGAAAATATCGTCTCGCACGCAAATCGTGCGGAAAAGTTGAACTAGAGTCAACTCTCTCGCACGCAAGATAGATTTTGCCGCGAGACCCGCGATTCGGGAGCGAGACCTTGCCGCGATTTCGCGGCGGAACCGCGAGATGCGAGACGAGACGCGAGCGGAAAGTGTCACGTGTATTTCAATGGGAGCTGCGAGACGCGATATGCGTGCGAGAGAGCTGTGTTTCAGCCTTTCGACGTGACGCCTGTATAGTAGTGGAGGAATGGGCTCTGCAATATCGCACTGCGTACTGTGCGGAAAGTCCGTAATTTGATTGAGAGTTTTGAGGCCTGTGTAGAGGAAGTCGGTACTCTGGCAGACGGCATTGCGTGATTCCATGACAAATCTTCGTCCCGCATTTCTTCGTCGGGCATTTCTTCGTCCGCATTTCTTCGTCCGCAAATCTTCGTCTCCGCATTTCTTCGTCGCGCGTTTCTTCGTCTCGCATTTCTTCGCATCCGCAAATATTCGTCTCGCATTTCTTCGTATCCGCAAATATTCGTCTACGCAATTATTCGTATCCTAACCTAACCTAACCTAACCGAATATTTGCGATACGAAGATTTGCGTATACGAAGTTTCGCGGATACGAAGAAATGCGAGACGATGATTTGCCGATACGAAGAAATGCGAGACGAAGAAAGGCGCGACGAAGAAATGCGCTACGAAGAAACGCTAGACGAAGATTTGCGTACGAAGAAATGCGCTACGAAAAAATGCTGGACGAAGAATTGTCCGGACACCCATTGCGTTCTGTTGACCAAAAGGTCACAGGTTCGAGCTTAAGATATATTTCGTTATTGCTGGAACAATTTGGCTGTAGATTTGTGAGGTGGCGATTGGCGAATGCAACTCTGTGTCCATTGGCCTTCCCGCTGAAGGTATGTATGTACGTTTAATCTAGAGCCCATTTCGTCCGGTTACTATATACCCAGTATTCGTAACAGCTGCTGCTTCCTGTTCTTAGGCGCATGAGCGCACAAATATCTGAATAGCACTCGAGCAAAAAAAATACAAAAATACAATACGTCTCGTCTCGGTCCTAAATGCTGTTTTTTTAGATCGTAACTTATGTAGTAAATTCCCACATACTTTGTTGCTCTGAAATAGCGAATGTTACATGTATTGGCATGACTCTATCGGGGCAACGACATGTATCGGGAAATAAGCCAACGGCAGCATGATTTCTGTTTTGCCTTCGATAAAAAACTGCTGCAAAAACACAGGACAAAAAGGCAGTGCCCGCCTCTGGGCCTGGAGTCAGCTAACCTCATTGATTTCCTGTCACCACTTGGTGGGACTCATACGTGCCGCACAATGCCGTGGTCAGTAAATGATTGCAATTCCCAAAACCCTGATGCAAAATGCACTTTAAAAAACTACTGGCCATAAAAATGGACGAAATGTATCAACGGACATTTATCGCGAATTTAGTGCTTGCTCGATTTTCGTGTTTGGAATATGTTTTGCTTCCTGTGGAATTACTGGCCGCAACGGTATTACCTCACCAAACTAAACATTTTCAGCGTAGGTACCCGTACTTTCACATCATACAACTTATGTCATATATCTTTTCGGGGCTGGGTGCCACATAACCTAGTAGTTCCGATGCTCTAAAGCCCTAATCACCATCATCTTTGCGGCGCCCAACTAGCTCTGCAGTAGCCAGTAGCTGCGCCAAAACAAAATCATCATCGCTGTTGTTTTCCCCGTGGTCTGTTCTTCCTCTGGCCTACAGAGGCCTCTGATTCAGATTCTAGAAGCTAGCAATTCAGATTCGCCGGGCACAGTACACAGTATCCGGCAGCGCCGATATCTCCGCCGAGAATAGTACGGCGTTCTGTGTATGGCTGCGTGGGTTTACTTCGTCAGCGTCCTCGTGTGACGTCATTATCGATTTGTAACTGACGTCATGATCGGCCGGGTAGCTGCGTAGATCAGCGTCGTCGGCACTCATATACCTCCGCGGTTGCTACGTTATTGTAGCGTTGGTGGATCAGAGGCGGATCCAGAAAATATTCAAGGGGGAGTCATCAATTGCAGTGGTGCCCCTACCTATACCCAAATCTGAAAACTCAACGGATTTGGTCCACTATATTTTGAGGGTGCCCTTATTTCAGCATTTTGTTTCCTTATTGACAACGTTGGCTTTAGGTATTTGCAATATGAGTCGTACCTTTTCTATCATTTAAAGTGCCGCGGATGGTGCTAAAATATAGTATTTGTACAGTCAAGGGTGGCCCCAGACAGCTGATGAAGAATTGACCAAGAGGGAAGTCGAGGTTCGCGACCGGGGGGAGGGTAGAAGCCATTTTTTACTAGCAGTAAATCTTATGCATGCGATAAACTATTATTGCGCCGCGAAGCGGCGCCAAAATTTGAGGTTTTGAGCGGGTTGGAGAACTAATTTTTGCTATTGGAACCAGCATGCAGGGTCAAAACGAGGAAATATGTCTGGAGCAAAAGGTGGTGTCAAAAGACATGTTTGCCCCCCCCCCCACCATTTAAGGCCAAAGGTAGGGACATGGCCCCCCCATACCCCCCCCCCCCCCCCCCTCCTGCGGCCGCCAGTGTGTACAGTCTATATAAGATCCTTTGGTACTGGAAAAGAACACTGATTGATTTGCGCCGAGTATAATAGCGGCGCGGAATTTTTGCATTATTTTGTTTTTGTCTGGATAACTAGGCCCTAAAAGAAATCGAGAGGTTCTATAATATATATATATATATATATATATATATATATATATATATATATATATATATATATATATATATATATATATATATATATATATATATATATATATATATATATATATATATATATATATATATATATATATATATATATATATATATATATATATATATATCAGCCCAAGGGGGCCCTCAGTGCCCCTCGAGTTCGATACGTTGTTGCCTCTGGTATAAAGGCACGTTGCTGCCCCTCCATAGCCCAAGGGACGGGAGCCATGAGGGTACATTTTTTGGCATAATTTAGCAATTTTAATTTAGCATCATTTCGATATCTGTTTTGTCTCCATTGACCAATGCTTGTGATTTCATGGCGGCTCCAGGCCATTATTTTCCCCTCCTGGATTCAAGGAGGCACGGTGCCCCGGCGTCTCACCTCGCCCCACAGTGCCGCCTACCGTCACGATGGTGCCCCTGGCACACCGGCGCGGTGTTGCTCTTGGTTCACCGGCAAGGTGGTGCCCTTGGTTAAAGAACGCTGAATTATTTGCGCCGCGTAGCGGTGCGTATTTTTTGGTGCTTTGTTTTTGGTGGTGCCCCTGGTGCCCCGGCCCGGTGGTGCCCCGGCCCGGTGGTGCCCCCACGGCCCGGTAGTGCCCCCACGGCCCGGTGATGCCCCACGGCGCGGTGGTGCCCCCATGGCCCAAGGGGGAGGGGGGTCATGACCCCCGTACCCCCCCCCCCCCCCTGGATCCGCCACTATGGTGGATTGAAGCCGTTTTGTTGTCACTACCGGGGGCGGATTCAGGGGCCAAAGGGGCTATGTATGCCCTCCCCCCAAAGGTCCTGAAACTATGATTTTCCCTCCCCCTCAATGGCCTGACGTACGGCTGACGACTGACGGCGTCAACAATTTGTTCTAGCTGACGGCGCGCTACCCCCCCCCCCCCCCCCCGGTCAACAACTTTTCGCTGACGGCTGACGTCCCGCTACCCCCCCCCCCCCCCCGCTCAACAACTTTTTAAAATATGCTACTGGATTCCCCCCCCCCCCACCTCCCCAAAAAACGGCTAGATCCGTCCTTGTTCACTACATTAACATTGTGTGTCACTGCGCTATCGTGCTAAGATTAATTCACAACATCCCAATCATAGGCGTCGTAAGTGGTGTCGCAGGGGTGACAGCTGCCACACCAACTTTGGAACTGGTGTGGCGGTGCCACACCAACCTTCCAGTCGCCCATTATATATACATACTCGGTCTCCGAAATCTAAGCAAATATATGTACGAACGCGATTTGTAGATGGCATGGTAGCCTTGGGTTTTGACGAGAATCCATTTATTTACGTTGTTTCCCAGGAGGTGAGTCAGGGTATTTCCCAGTTTCAACGATCATTACTACTAAAAAAATAGCATGTATCCTTGTTATAGGTACACGAGCTTGTGCGGTGCCGCGAAGAAGTGCCGTGACATTTTCAGTTTATGTTGGACCTTACTGATGTTATGATGGTCTGATGGTTTACCACGATGGTTTGATCGTTTTTCCTGCAGTCCTCATCGTCTGGTATGGCTTACACTTATGGTCTGACGGCGTGGATTATATTATGGTCTGATGGTTACCTAATCAAGATCACTGGTGGCGGAAAGGGAGGGGGCGTTAAACGCCACCCTGGTTATCTTCCGAACCAATGATCGCAGCGAGACTCGCAAGGCGGCAATCGAAAGCTCTCAATGAGACTTATCTACAGAATACTCAAAAATTTCAACGTGAGGTCAAATGTCAGGTCACGGTCAGGTCAAAGGTCAAAATCGACGTATTTGAGTTTATGGGCCATACTTTCCATCCAAAGCCTTCGATTACGACCATGATCACCCAAAGTGCTGCCAAAGGTATGACACACCTCCTGCATGAGCTAAAGTGAGATTGTTTGCCAAGGTCAAGGTCAGGTCACAATAGGTCACTATGCTCAAAATATCTACGAAAGTCATGCAACACATGTTTTATGGGTTATTTGCCACGTATAATTCGATAGTGATGGTGGTTTTACCACCTGACTTCATTTCCGTAAAGTGATTGTCAAGTTCAGGTCACCGAAGGTCAAAATTTGAAATGTATCAATCTAAATGAAAAAGGCACGTTTCTGGACCAGTTTTGTCTAAAAAAAAATACAGTGCTGGCATTTATTTGTCTGTATCTAGTCAATAAAAGCCAAAAAATGCAATTTCAAAATATGACGTCATGAGTTACCCATACATTAAATGCCATACGTCAGTCAAAAATGGAGATATCAGTTTGAAATTTGGTATGGTAGTTGCCTACATATAGTTCTCTGACATATCTGCCGGCTTGTAATATTTCAGAAGAAAATCATTTTGTGATAATTCCCCCCCCCCCCCAAAAAAAAAATGTTCTTTTGAGTTTTGGTAGACCAAAAACTAAAATGTTCACAAATCCGATTTAGCCATGTTTTGGGGATACAACTTTCCAGTCGTCCTTGTCATTTGCTATCTTTTGACGTTTTTGGAAGAAAAAATCGGACACATCCATAATTTTTTGGCTTAGACAATCTGAGGAGCATGACGGGAGATGACGTCATAGTTTATGACGTCATTCGCCAGTTAGCCTCCGCCCAGGCTCATTGTGCCTTACTGCGCATGCGCAGTCGAATAATCTTAGATGCCGAACAGGCCTCAGATCTTTGGCGGTATTTCAGCGTAACAACTAACAGCGCGAACCAAGATCGAGCTCAGTTTTCGCCGGGCGCTTCCGTTCCGGAGAAATTCGATGCGGCGTCAACGCGGCAGCAGCAAAGGACCTTTTGTGACAGGCGCCGTGATGAAAATGTTTCGGGATATTTTGAATGTGTGATCTTTTTCTAATAGTTAAAAGAAAATAAGAGTAAATATCACTAAATTATGATATAGTTACTTATTACTGCAAGGAGATCGGTGGGTCGTCCAGACTAAATTACAAATAGGACATTATATTTCGATGCATTTTTCTTAGCCGTGTTCTTCACAATATAATGAATGATTGTATGTGTAGGCTCTGCTCGCAGTCGCACAATTATTGTCAACCTGTAGAATTAAGCGTCGAATCGAAAGCTGAATCGGATCGCCAGTGCACATCTCCGTGATAATTCTTGCCTATTTTCAAATCAACTACAAGCGGATGACCGCATATAAACAGGCTGTTTGTAGCGGTGAAGTATTAATCGTGGTGATCTGCATCTGCATATATTTGAAAACCTACTTTTAAAAAAGTCACGAAACAGCGCCCCCCCCCCCCCCCCTCCTGACTGACTCACCTACGTTTGACCCCTAGCGCCGCCACTGCTGCCTTGCACCTGCCTAGTCTCAAGGGTCCAACGCCGCCCTGGATGTCAGTGCACAGATAAAATGTCATATCGGTGAGCTTAGCGGTATAAATGTGTGGCTGATGAGTTATGTTAATGGCATGTGCTAATAATGGAAAATATGAAGTGAGATAGATGTGATTTAAATAAAATTATTATCTGAGATACTCATGGCAGCAATTCGATTAGGAACTTGAGTTTTGACGAAGATAAAATCATCGGAAAATAGACCAGAAATGATCAGAATTTCAGCGTTAGTGGACATTCCACTCGCGTAAATTCACGGAAAATAGACCAGAAATGATCAGAATTTCAGCGTTAGTGGACGTGAGGAGATTCCACTCGCGTAAATTCACAGAATTACTAACGAACTGTTTATGAAATCGGGGTCTGCTATGCTCCTTGCAATGTCCTGGCAATTAGCATCAAATAAACAGCCACAATCATGAGACTAACCAACTGGCCAACTATTCCACTAACCAACTGGCATTTGGCTCAAAATGTTAAAGTCCAATAAACACTACTTGAACCATGCCCTTTTATGTTTACGTCGTTGTTATTTCCATGGTGCAAAAGGTCATGATGGTCACATGTGCCTGAAGGCTTCTGCCTGAATACTTGTCAACAAGTCCTGGCATTAGTCGACTCCATTCCAATACTGAGTTCGCCGCTGATCATCAACGTCTTCTCAACTAAACAGGCGGGTGTGCTATAAACTGTAACAGGCGGGTGTGCTATAAATTGTAACAGGCGGGTGTGCTATGAACTGTAACAGGCGGGTGTGCTATAAACTGTAACAGGCGGGTGTGCTATAAACTGTAACAGGCGGGTGTGCTATAAACTGTAACAGGCGAGTGTGCTATAAACTGTAACAGGCGGGTGTGCTATAAACTGTAACAGGCGGGTGTGCTATAAACTGTAACAGGCGGGTGTGCTATAAACTGTAACAGGCGGGTGTGCTATAAACTGTAACAGGCGGGTGTGCTATAAACTGTAACAGGCGGGTGTGCTATAAACTGTAGCAGGCGGGTGTGCTATAAACTGTAACAGGCGGGTGTGCTATAAACTGTAACAGGCGGGTGTGATATAAACTGTAACAGGCGGGTGTGCTATAAACTGTAACAGGCGGGTGTGCTATAAACTGTAACAGGCGGGTGTGATATAAACTGTAACAGGCGGGTGTGTTATAAACTGTAACAGGCGGGTGTGCTATAAACTGTAACAGGCGGGTGTGCTATAAACTGTAACAGGCGGGTGTGTTATAAACTGTAACAGGCGGGTGTGCTATAAACTGTAGCAGGCGGGTGTGCTATAAATTGTAACAGGCGGGTGTGCTATAAACTGTAACAGGCGGGTGTGCTATAAACTGTAACAGGCGGGTGTGCTATAAACTGTAACAGGCGGGTGTGCTATAAATTGTAGCAGGCTGGTGTGCTATAAACCGTAACAGGCGGGTGTGCTATAAACTGTAACAGGCGGGTGTGCTATAAACTGTAACAGGCGGGTGTGCTATAAACTGTAACAGGCGGGTGTGCTATAAGCTGTAACAGGCTGGTGTGCTATAAACTGTAACAGGCGGGTGTGTTATAAACTGTAACAGGCGGGTGTGCTATAAACTGTAACAGGCGGGTGTGCTATAAACTGTAACAGGCGGGTGTGCTATAAACTGTAACAGGCGGGTGTGCTATAAACTGTAACAGGCGGGTGTGCTATAAACTGTAACAGGCGGGTGTGCTATAAACTGTAACAGGCGGGTGTGCTATAAACTGTAACAGGCGGGTGTGCTATAAACTGTAACAGGCGGGTGTGCTATAAACTGTTTCTGGCAAGCATACGGCAACACACGCGCCACAAGGTCACAAGGTGCAGTTCAAGGAATTGTTGTTCTTGATGGACGATGTAATCGAGATACCTTAACCCTCGCCAGTGCAGGGTGGTGAGGGGTGGATGTCACCCTCTCCCCCCCCCCCCCCTCCCGCTCGGTTTTTCGGGAATAACTCGCGTAAATATACTTTGCGATGAAACTTTCAGTACCCTACTTCTTAACAATTTGACACATACTCTGAAAATTTTGAACTTTTAAGTCACATAACCCGTTACCTATGACCTGTTTTTCAAGGTCATGTCAGGCGCAACTGGCGTCCCGGAGTATTGATCCTTGTAACTTGTGCAGTTTTCGAGTGTGTGTTGTTCAGGAGCATATGCACAGGTGTTTCCAGGTGACAGTTGTGGTTTCCATTGAGATTGTGACCTCGATTGACTTTGTCAGAGGTCAATCGAGCTCACCTCCGATGACCTCATATTACGTTTTTGGCATCTGGCAGTTTCTGGGACATTTTGTGACGCTGATTTCAAATATGGGATCCATTTTACATAAGTATATGTTCCACATGGTCATACAGGTTACCGAGGTCACTGACCTCAAATGACCTGACATGACCTTTTTGGCATTTGGCAGTTTCTAGGACATTTTGTGACGCTGATTTCAAATTTGGCACCCATTTAGCATAATTGTATGCTCATTTACGATTTTATCTCGATTAAATTCAATTTATACTCAATTACAATTTGGTTGACTTTTGGGTCATTTACATGACCTCAGAGGTCACCTAATGACCTAGGACCTTCAAATCGGGTGTCAATGGCTTCCTCTCGTGACAAGCAACACGCTTGTGTTTTAATCGAAGCTCTAGCTCAATTAGGGGCAAACACCAGGGGGTTGTACCCCCCCCCCCCCCCCCTGCACGGTCACGCAGTGATCGGACGCTGCACTGGCGAGGGTTAAGGATATTAATTACATTGTGTTATATCGAATGCATAACGAAAAATTTCGGTGTTCAGCATTTAGCTCGTTTTTTTTGCTGTTTCCAAATATATACATATATATATATATATATATATATATATATATATATATATATATATATATATATATATATATATATATATATATATATATATATATATATATCGATACCGATATCGATATCTATATCTATATCTATATCTATATCTATATCTATATCTATATCTATATCTATATCTATATCTATATCTATATCTATATCTATATCTATATCTATATCTATATATACATCTATATCTATATCTATATCTATATCTATATCTATATCTATATCTATAGCTATATCTATATCTATATATATAGATCTAGATCTATATCTATATCTATATCTATATCTATACCTATATCTATATCTATATCTATATATCTATATCCATACATCTATATCTATATCTACATCTACATCTACATCTACATCTACATCTACATCTACATCTACATCTACATCTACATCTACATCTACATCTACATCTACATCTACATCTATCTATATATATATATATATATATATATATATATATATATATATATATATATATATATATATATCTATCTCTATCTCTATCTCTATCTATATCTCTATCTCTATCTCTATCTCTATCTCTATCTCTATCTCTATCTCTATCTATACCTATACCTATACCTATACCTATACCTATACCTATACATATATATATATATATATATATATATATATATATATATATATATATATATATATATATATATATATATATATATATATATAGTTTTTCATATCCAGGGATATTTTTGGGGGTGGGGGGGGGCTCTCATAGGGGCTTCCCCCCCTTCTGAAGGTCTGGTTGCGCTCCTGTCGACTACTATGTTATGCTGACGATACGCAGCTGCTCGATTGCTCGCCATCTGGCACTGACAGTCTGTCAGACACTGACAGACACTGACAGCTCAAAATCCGCCTGGAAGAATCAGCAACATCGGTGCAACAATGGTTCAAAAATAACTTCTGAAAATGAATGCAACAAAAACCGATTTTATCATTCTTGGAACCAAACAAAGGGTGAAAAAGCGTCGAACTTCCAGTTTGATCTGTCTGGCACCACACTTCAGTCATCACATGCCATACAAATATTAGGAGTCACCATTGACCAGTCCCTGTCCTGGGACCAGCAAATATCTACCGTGGTGCGTTGATGCTATAGCATCCTCATCTCCCTGAACATATTTCGGCGTCACTTCACACCAAGAGCTCTCATCACAATCATTCAAGCCCATGTCTTCTCTCAAATAATGTATTGCCTTCCCCTTTGGGGTGGAGCAGCTAACTATCAACTGAACATGGGATTCAAAAGGTGATCAGCTTCGCAGCTCGAGTGGTCACCGGTGCAAGGCGCCGGGATCACATTACTCCAACGCTGAACGCACTGCACTGGAACCGGATCGGCGAACTAATCGAGCACCGTGGCTGTATCAAGGTGTATCGAGACCTCACAGACCAAAATACCCCATCCGCAGTAACAGCAATGTTCACCCCCTGATCAGGTGGTGCCATGCGGGACACCAGGCTGGCGGACACGGCGCAACTCCACCTGCCGAGGGTACGGCTGACCGGCACCCAGTGCTCATTTGTATACAGAGCAGCGGCCGCATGGAACACTCTTCCAACAGAGACCATGAATGCCCAAACTCTTGGGAGTTTCAAAGTGGCACTACGAAAACGAAAGCCTTATCAGTAAACTGTCTCATATGTGTAGCACTATGAAATGGATGTATCTTCCTGTGTATTATTGGGTCTTGTGATGTGTGTGTACCTATGTGTATTGTGTATGCTGCTTCACTTATGTAGAAGCTGTCAAACCGATGTCCCGAAAGACTATGTTCGCATGGATGGACTGGTTAGTGGTTAATACAATACAATACAATGTATTTCCGGTCACCGCTTGGTGGAACTTATACGTGCCGCACAATACTGTGGTCAGAAAATGATTGCAATTCCCAAAACACTGATACAAATTTCATTCTATAAAACTACTGACGATAAAAATGGACGAGATGTATCAACGGACATTTATCGCGAATTTAGTGCTTGCTCGATTTTCTTGTTTGGAATATGTTTTGCTTCCTGTGGAATTACTGGCCGCAACGGTATTAACTCGCCAAACTAAACATTTAACTAAACATTTAACTATAACTAAACAAACAGTTCCCGCGTACCCGTACTTCATACAACTTCTGTCCTGTATCGTTTCGGCGCTGGGCGCCACATGCAGTGGCGGCGGATCGTATTTTCGAATGGGGGCAAAGAAACCCAGGGGGCCCCTTGGCGAAAGGGCCCCCTCCCACGGCCAAAGGCCCCCCCCCCCCAAAAAAAAAACAACGCGAAATGGTATTTCCTCAGATTTAGGCCATTATATTTTGCAGGGCCCCTAAATGGTCGCAGAAAAACGTCGGACAGACCCATGTTGAAGTTTCAGGCCTTCTGAGGGCCCCTCAAGCCTTCTGAGGGCCCCTCAGGCCGACTGAGGACCTTCTGTCGGCCTCAGAAAGCCCCTCAGGCTGGCTGGGGGCATGTCAGGGCCCTGGGTCATTATTTCGGTCAAAACAAAAATCGAACCAACTGCTTGGAGGGTCCCCCTTACAAATGTATGGGGGGGGGGGGCAAATTATATGTTTGCCCCCCCCCCCACACACACACACACT
>JAXIVJ010001462.1:0-60000 GCA_036785665.1 Chirona hameri | reverse complement strand
GGTTTTCAGTCAGTTGTAAATAGGGCGAACAAACGGATAAAAATAAATCACTCTTTTAAAATGAACTAATCTAGACATGACACATGACACACAGCACAGCGTACGACATTCATCACAGTCAGATCAGGTAACATAGTTCGATGTGAGCAGCTCGACCTTGAGCGCCCTCCTAAACCGTCCCACAGACATCGTAGGGAAATCCGGAGGCAGTGAGTTCATCATGTGGGCTGCTCGATACCCGAATCTCCTTTTCCCGGCCTCAGTACGCGCCCCAGGCACAAACAGCTGATCGTCCTGCCTAGTACACCTACCGCGATCGGGCCGTTCACGATTGGCAGTAAACAGGTCTGCGAGTGATTCCGGCTGGCCGGTACTACGGATTTTCTGGAGCAGGCACAGGGTTTGATAGTGGGAGAGACTAGGAGCGTCAAGCCACCGAAGTGAATCACGCACACCCGATACGTGGTCATATTTACGTTTTCCCGAGATGACTCGAGCCGCAAAGTTAATAACCTTCTCGATGCGAAGGTGATTTTTGGCGGAGCCGTTGCCGTAAACAACCAGACAGTATCGGATGTGGGAGATCACGAGGGCGTTGACGATTTCCGGGAGGGTTTCGGGTGGAAGGTAGTGTCTGAGGTGGGACAGGCCAGTCAGGATGCCGCAGCATTTACGTGAGACGGCAGTCACATGAGGGTCCCACGAGAGATGCTGATCAAAGATAACTCCAAGGTTTTTTACTTGAGTAGTGGGGTCAGGGAAGTACCGCGGAAGTTAACCGTAAAGGACGGAAGTGAGCGCAAATTTTGTCGGGTTCCGAGTGTGAGAAGCTCGAACTTGGTTACGTTAACTTTGAGGCCGTTGCTGTGAAAATAGCCGCCAAGAGAAGATAGAGCAGATTCCATGCGAGCGATAAGCGCTGGCAGGCAAGATTTGGGTTCTGAGACTAAGACCTGAGTGTCGTCAGCGTAATGCACTACGAATGCATCGGCTACATGGAGACTCAGGTCATTGGCAAAAGCGCAAAAGAGGATAGGGCCGAGGGACGAACCTTGGAATACTCCCTGATTGATAGCTCGAGGGCAAGAAATTTGGAATTTTCCGTCTGAGCCGGTATAGCTAACACTCTGGGTATGACCATTTAAATAGTTTTGAAACCAAGTAGTATTAATGCCGAGAGTCTGGAGCTTGAAGAGAAGTTTGTCGTGGTCAATGACATCAAAACATTTACTTAAATCTATGAGACAAAGAAGTGAAATTTTGCCAGTGTCAAAAGCCAAAAATATTTCATCAGAAATGCAGGTGAGAGCCGTCTCAGTGGAATGCCGCGGGCGAAACCCGTGCTGGGTGGGTGAGAGTAGGTGGTTAGCGGATAGGTAGTAGTAGAGCTGACGTTGGACCGCCCGCTCAACTATTTTGGAAATAACCGGAAGTATAGAAATGGGACGGAAGTTTGAGGGGTCAGAGGGATCGCCCGACTTGTAAATCGGGTGGACGATTGAGTGTTTCCAGAGGACGGGGATGTCGGAGGTAGTGATGCAAAGGTTAATGATATGGAGCAGTACATGGCCAATGGTATTAAATGCAAGTTTCAAGACGCGAATGCAAATTCCATCATCGCCGCGTGCAGAAGAATTTCGCATACTGAACATGATATTATGCAGCGATTTAAGACTGATGGGGTGAGGTGAGAAGGCACACGTCCCCACTCTCGGTAAGCGAGTGGGGAGTGAGGGAGCCGGGCCGTAGCTTGCCAGTTCCGCCGCCACCCTGGGCCCCACTTCGACAAAAAAGTCGTTCAGGGTATCGGCGGAAGCAGAGGGCAGCACCTGTGCGCTAGGCCTCTTACTCCCCACTATGTTTTTGGCACACTTCCAGACGCTCGCTCGTCCCTGCTCTTTAATTTGTTTGCTAATGTGCAGTTTCTTTTCTGCATGAAAGGCCGAACGTGCCAGACGGTTAGCGGAACGATATTCTACTGAGCCATGACCATGCACTCTCAAGGCCACAGAGCGACGCAGGAGAAGGAGCTTGGTCTCGTCGGATATAGGAGGAGCCGTGGGATTTCTTAGGGTAATGGATTTGATAGGCGCATAACACCGCATAGTTGGAGTAAAGTTGGCAAGGAATGCCGCCCAAGCATCGGTAACAGTCGGGGACGAGTACACGTCAGACCAGTCAGTGGCGAGCAGCTCCGTTTCAAAACAATGTAAGTTAAAACGCTTAAAAGACCGGCACTCTATGACACGCGGCCTAAAACGCGGACGAGGTAAAGACAGCAATGCACGAGTAAAATAATGAGGACTAAAATGGCAATAGATAGGTTGCCAAGAGAAACTCATGGCAACAATTCGTTTATGGTAGGTACTTGAGTTTTGACGAAGATACAATCATCGGAAAATAGACCAGAAATTAGAAGAATTTCAGCGTTAGAGGACGTGAGGAGATTCCCTTCGCGTAAATTCACTGAAAATAGACCAGAAATGAGAAAAATTCCAGCGTTAGTGGACGTGAGGAGATTCCACTCGCGTAAATTCACTGAATTGCTGACGAACTGTTTATGAAATCGGGGCCTGCTATCTTCCTTGCAATGTCCTGGCAATTAGTATAAAATAAACAGCCACATGCATGAGACTACGATTCCACTAATCAACTGGCATTTGGCTCAAAATGTGTAAAGTCCGGTTAACACTACTTGAACCATGCCTTTTATGTTTACGTCGTTGTTATTCACTGGCGGATCCAGGGGGCAGGGGCAAAAGCCCCCCCCCCCCCCATTCCCCATTCAACGCTCGACGGGGGCGGTAATAGAAATTACCCCCCCCAAATCCGCTGAAACTGGCCATGAAAATGGGTACTGACTGCGAAAAATAACTTCTTGCGAAAGAAATAAATCGCTATTTTTGCCTCGGTCGTGTTTCCTCTATTTTGTAGCATTTTGGTAGCAGTAGGGAAAGTGGCGCGTGCATATTTTGAAATGTCGAATACAAAATCCAGACCCATCATACTTAAGTTGCCATAATTCATCCAAAAACTGCCCAAAACTAAAGATATTGCTGTGAAATTCGGTTTGGGTATTGTTCATACTTAGTTCTCCAATATGTATTCCGTGATTTTTGTGGATTTTTTCTCTAAAAATCAGTTTTCATCAAATCATATAAAATATTAAAAAGCCGGGAAAAAGCAGGTAGCCAAATAAAATTCACACTTTGTGAATGTTTATAGTTAATATTTTTCCTTGGTGTGGCTACTTTGGCCTCAGGTCATATCCAGACTCAGGTAATTTCAGGCACCAATTTTAAATCTGGCACCCATTTTGCACCATGCTTAAAGGGAATGTTTAACCTTTCTGAAAGTTGTCAAATATATGTTGGTTGTAGTCGAAAATATGAAGTAAGTGCTGCTGAAAACGATGGTGATATTTTTATCTCTCGAAAAGTCACTTAACTTTATACAAATTCAGTTTTTTTTTGGGGGGGATGATGACGTCATTATTGAGCCATAGACCGCTATTATCATGTCCATAGACCGCTGATTGGCTGACAAAGTGGGATTGGCGGAAAAAGTCGCTGTCAGCCAATCAGCGGCGGCCCTATCGGACCTAGACCCTATTTTGCAAACTATAAATTGAATTGCTTAAAAACGGCTAAGTTTTTGGGAAAATGACCTTAGTATTTTCGACATTTCAATACGGCCAAAGATAATGGCTATCTCAGTTCAAAACCATAACAAAGGTGAAACATTCCCTTAAAGTACCTACCTATCCAGGTGCCATGAGTAGAGGTCTCAACATTTGTAGCCTTTCCAACTAGTCAAGATCAGACTCAGCATGAACGCACAGACGCTACACAAATGTTTGAAAGCGACAGAAGAGGTAAAATTGGGTTTGTCTGGGTTTTTTTTACCACTGGCGGATCCTGCGGGAGGCATTAGGGGCAAATTCCCCCACAGGAACATGGCGGTCTGCCCTGCCCTGCGTGTTCCTGCATTGGCTGTAAGAGGTGATAATTAGGAATCCCCCCCCCCCCCCCGGTCAATGACTTTCGCGTTGAGGACCTGACGCTCCCCCCCCCGGTCAACGACTTTTCGCTGATGAAGCGGAGCGAAATTTTAGCCCCCTCCCCCCCATTCTTGAACCAACCAATTATCGAACCATCCGCCAGTGTTGTTATTTCCATGGTTCAAAAGGTCATGATGGTCATGTACCTAAAGACTTCTGCCCGAATTGTCAACAAGTCTTGACATTAGTCAGGGACTCGTCTAACATGTTAACTGAGGGGGCAAAACCCCCCAGTCACAGCTCCTGCCCCCCCCCCCCCAGTCGAGGTAAAAAAACGATCACTGGGGGGGGGGGCAAGTTTAAACAGGTTATAATTGTTGGCGAGATGCACATTTAAACTGTTCTGTCCAAGTTATAGGCCAGGGATGTAGGATCCCTATTCAGTTGAGGTGGAGGTGGCCTGGGCCGGGCCAGGCTGAGGGTTGGTGGGCCCGTGACGAACACTGATTCAAAGCCTTCGATTGCGACCATGATCACCCAAAGTGCTCTCAAAGGTATAATACACATCTCGCATGAGCTAAAGTAAGATTGTTGGCAAAAGGCAAGGTCAATGTCAATGTCACAGAAGGTCACCATGTGCAAAATATATACGAAAGTCATGCGACATATGTTTTATGGGTTATGTTACACATAACTCGATAGTGATAGTCATTTCACCACCTGACTTAATTTAAGTGAAGTTAGTGTCAAACTCAGGTCAAGGTCACATGAGGTCAAAATTTGAAATAGATTATTATAAATAAAAACGCATGTTTTTGGGCCAGTTTTACCTCAGAAATGCAGCGGTGATGTTCATTTCCTCGCAGCTGGTTATAAATAACCCCAAAACAATTTTAAAAAATACGGCATGAGTTACCCATACTTTAGAAGACATAAGTTAGTCAAAAACTTTTTTTTAAGGAATTGCCCATATGTGGTTCTCTAATATTTAACATGGTTTTTAATATCTTTGAAGAAAAAAGTGAATTTGTGGGCATTTAGTTTTTGTTTTTTGGGGGTCAAAAACCAACATTTTCAAAACTCCGAGATAATCATTTTGTAACCCTTGCCATTTTGTATCTTTTGAGGTTTTTGATGAAATTTTTCTTCTTCATAAAATATGGCATTTGTACGGTCTGTTAAATTTTTTCTGATTTTTTCGTCTAACTCGTGTGTCACTACACAACATCACTAAATTCGCTATATCTCAACGATTTGTTCGACGAAATTGCTTCATTGTTGCACATGAAGACATAAAATTGATGTGAGAAAAGGTACTTAAAGTTTCACTTTGATAGCGCCTATTGGTTGTGAGCAATTGCAAAAGTTCGTGAGGGCCCCCCCCCCTATTTTCGGTCGGCTGGGTAAACGCTCCCCAGTCAATGGCGGTTAATAACAATGTATAATTTGGCTGTTTATCAATCATCTCAACACAATTGTTTGAATGCACAACTATTAATTTTATGAATATTACTGCCCGTTGGAACAATATCAATGGACTATGGTAAAACAAGAGTAAGTGTGACTGTTCGTGGACAAGAACAGGTGAAATTAAAATAAGTCATCCCAAGCCTGCCCCCTAGTCAAATCTTCTTAGACGAGTCCCTGACATTAGTCGACTCCATTCCAATACTGAGTTAATTAAGGAGATAAATTACATTTTGTTATATCGAATGCATAACGAAAAATTTCTGTGTTCAGCATTTAGCTCGTTGTTTGCTGTTTCCCAAATAAAAAATATGCATTATTACACAAGCATATCTTTTTTGGCGGTATCGCAATTATTTAACATGTTCTGCCTTTCCGGAGACCACCAATTACGCTGTTAGTACTTAGTGTTCAGCCAGTGCCAATAGATAAGGGGGCCGATGTCAGAGACAGAGAGTGTATCCGAGGTCCCGGATGTAGCGCCGTACCAAACGGACGGAGAAGTACCGCATAACATGCGGAAAAATGCAAAACGGAATCCAACATCATGAGCCACTGGATCCAGCTACAGGGCAACGAGTGACACCATTCGATTCAGCAAAGCAAGATCTATCGGCTGGGAGGTAAAACACATTTTCAGTTTTTGACCCATGACACTCCCTTTAATCACATGTGCACAGTGCAGTGTGTGTATGACCAGTTTAGCATGTCGCAAGTCGCAAGGCAAGTGAGTTTAACATGATGCAAGACACGGGGAGCGGAAGTAAATATTTGAGCAATCTTAAAGGAAATAAGTCGCCTTTACTGGGGTTTTGAACTGAGATAGCAGATTTGTAGAGCAGATCGAAAAATGGGTTTTGGTGAAATAATTACCTCGCTACGCTAAGTAATTTCGACTAAGTGAGTCGAGTGGGTCCCTTTTTGAAGACTGTTTCGGGGCACGAAAGACTGCCCCGTGCCCCGAAACCGCCCCGAAACAGAGTCCGAAACAGAGAGGTCCCGGGTTCAACCCTTTCAACTCCCATGGCCACAAGTCACAACCCATGTGTGGTTGTATCGTGTGTGTATGAATGTATCGTGTCCGAATGACTTAAAGGGAATGTTCCACCTTTGTATTGGTTTTGAACTGAGGTCTGAGATAGCCATTATCTTTGGCCGCTAGTGAAATGTCTCAATTACTAAGGTCATTTTCTCCAAACGTAACCGTCGTTAAGCAATTTAACTTCACGTTTGCAAAATGCATCCAGGCTAGTCCCGCCGCTGATTGGCTGACAGCTCACAGCCAGTTCAAGATTGCTGGCCCAGGTTCCTGGAAGTCAGACAACCTGTATTTATCGAACCTTGGCGAGTACGATGCAAACAACGGCCAACGCGGTAGGTGGCGGTCTAAGTTGAAGTTTTTCGCGCTGTTTGAAGTCTCAGTTATGGATTTTTGTTAAAATAAATATTGAGCTATCGCAATGCCTCGCAATCGGCATTGTGTTCTGTGCGAGAGAAGACACAGTTCCACAATGTTTGTATTTAAAGCGCCATAATGGGGTATGTCAGGTGACAAAGATGTAGATGGCGCTGATGTACAATGTGACCCAAGCGGCGATTACCGTCATTGGCGACAATGCATTAAGTCACTGTTTGAGGGTGGCTCTAAACATAGTTACGATGGAAAATGCTAAAAGGCCAAGTCTCATGTGGTTCGCTGAAGCTTTCTGAGTTAAATGCTGCCATTTTTTGATGATATAAAAATTGGCGTTGCACAAAATCGCCCTGAAGTCAACCATGCGTGGCGAGCCATCATAAGGGCGTCCGGCCCCAGCGGGCAATCGACCATGTCGTCCCAGCGCCTCCAGGGTTAATTCCTATTCCGTTCGCGAACGTAGCCTAGCGTAGTTTATACGGCACTTTGACGTCCAATGGCTGGGACTTTTAAACCTGTAGAGGACATGAATCTGGGAGGTTAGAAAGGAAAAAAGCGTCATAATTTGGCCCAATTTCTAAAATTGCCTCAATTTACGAAGAGATAATTAATTCATGCCTAGAGAATATAAAGTCCCGTGTAAACGCGGTTTCTATCTACACTACAATTTGCGCATAAGCATCTCAAACATCTGTGGGCGAAGCTAAATCATATTGTAACGCTCAACTTCACTGATGAAATAAAATGCTTCGCTATTTGGCACATGAATCACGTTTCATCGTCAATACTAGGGATGCACCTAGGGACCGATGATTTTGAGTATTCAAGCCCACCAAAGACAATGGGTAGCAGATCTCCCAAAAAAAAAAACTAGTCATTACGACGTTTGAAATTTTTTGACGCGATCTGTTCCTCGTGCTTCTCTGATTTTGGCCAACCCACAGAAAGCCTGTGCGCAGCTTCCAGACAGGTTATGCAGCAACTGGCTTACACCAGGCCCTGGATCCGTTGGAATTATGCCTTCCCAAGTCATGCGCAAGACCGTCTCCACATTTGTTGCGATGCTGTATGTTGTAAAAATCAGACATGTATCGCGCCAACTGATCACACATACCTGTTACGAAAATATCGTATCGGCTCACCAGTCACCACTACTGCGTGTTGTCATTGACCTCATTTCGTCAACTCTCGACAGTTGTACCGCACATCAGTAGCACACGCACCTAAAATTCGCACATCAGTAGCACACGTAGTCACCTTACACGACATTGACAAGACAATTATCATGTCTCAGATCCCATGCTGTAGGGGGCCCGCTCAAAATCAAGTGACCGAAATCCGCGAAGTTTTCGAAAAACGGGTGGGGGCCCACACACAAGGGGGCCCGCTCTTAGGGCTCTAACCCCCCCGGAAATGGAATCCTGCGTGCGCCACTGTAACCTTTGCACCCAACGACGTGCTAGTTAGTGATTGCGACCCTGAATTTGTGAAAATTGGTTCATGTATTTCCACATTAGGAGTTTTGTTTTGTTTTGTTTCTGGCTGTATATAACACTAGACGTAAGCTTATCAATACAAATAAACATTTGTTTATAAAAAAAATGAAACAATGAAGAAAAAAATGCCAATGAAATCGGAAGTTCACTTATGCACCCAACGGCGACCGATTGAGTGCCGGCGATTTGTTTCATTGACCAATCAGGGACGATGGCACGCTTCTTGGCGCACTTACTTCATTTCTGGCCCTATGACTTGTTTACCAATCAACATTCAAACCAGAGATAGCCATACTGTTCGTCACCATATATCAGGGCCTCCTGTAAGATATTTTGACTGGGGGGGGGGACCCACACATTTGTTCCGATGATAGGCTTTGGACATCCACCTGCCAAATCTTGCTGTACTTTCGGGTTTCGCGTACGGCACATGAACTGTACTTGTCTGATGAATCACAACAGTTGCATTTAATTTTATCTGCCACGCAGAAGCAGATATGCAGAGAAGAACGGGCACCGAAATGTTTGAAGCCTTAAAATGTGCGCCGAAGGCGCGCACATTTTTCCTATTCAAGTTCCCGAATTTCTTCTTTTCTGATTGTATGATGCTATTCGACCTTTATTCTCAGTAGGTAATCTATGCTATTTATTATTTTGTTATTACTTCTCAGTAGGTGTTTGTATCTTTGAACTAAGTATTGCTATTGTCACTCATCATATACAACAAGCGCGAGGTAGAGGATTTGTGATCAAGGCAAACGCGTTACGTATGCGCGTGCGTATATGCAAGTCCATTTAATTTGTATGAATATTTTAGCTGCCATTAATTTAATTAGTTAATTGAATATACTTAGTTACGTCACCTAAATGAGAGTGATGATAAAGTGGTGATGATTAATTATTAAAGTATGCATGACACAGCGTAGAGGTAATGGGAGTAATGCAAGGAATCCGAACTTTAAGGAGGTAGGTACTCGAACTGACATAGCCCGCATCCCAGGGCCTCGGCTAAGGAATTGGCACTGGGGGGGGGGGGGGCAATTCGAGAGAAAAAAACATGCTGCTAAAGCATATGGTTAAGCGCAGGCACGTAGCCAGGATTTGTATCAGGGGGAGGCACGTCAGTGGTAAAATCATATTTCGCTCCTCAGCTAAATGTTGTTGACCGGGGGGGGGGCGGAGTAGGGTCGTCAGCAAAATTGCATTTTATCTAGTGTAAAGAGGGTGTCCCAACCCAACCCAATCCCCCACCCCCCAAATGCCCCTCCCTCGGCTCGGCACGACACGATTTTGTTTGTAAAATCACACAGTCAGACGAGTTTTGAGACAGTTCTTCAAAATGACGTTTTTGGACGTTCTGGATGCGCCAATGGATCAAGGGCTCAATTAGAGCCATCATGTCCCTTACACAATCAAGCACAAACATTAGTTAATCATTTTGTGAGACGTTTCATTTTCGACTCAAAAACTATTTAATTAATAAAGTAGCTAGTGCAATTAGTAACTCCTCATCACATTATCGTATTAATCAGTGCAGACTGCAGATCCAACCCATGCAACCCTTGCAATGGAAAGTGATATCCCTTGGAATAGAAAACGAGGCACCAAAACTAAGAATAGTTGTTACCTGGTTGTTGCCGTTGATTGCTGATTACTGTACAACTCATCTCACATATTACGGTGAGACGTTAATAACTGAAATAATTGTTATTCGTTTTGAACTTTTTTTTACTTTCGAATGATGCTCATACCACGTAAACGTGGCATATTGCATTCGAAACGAAATACATGAAACTCGGGCAGTCGTCCTACCAAGCATCGGGCTGATATCGGCTCAACGTCGACATGTTTTCGAGAGACCCATTCATCATCGGTCGTGTCGGCCAAATGCTGGCACACAGCCCTAAATGTATTCGTCGGATATGCGGTGAAATCGTTTATTCAATCGAAATATGACATACCGAGGACAGCATATCCGACGAATACATTTAGGGCTGTGTGCCAGCATTTGGCCGACACGACCGATGATGAATGGGTCTCTCGAAAACATGTCGACGTTGAGCCGATATCAGCCCGATGCTTGGTAGGACGACTGCCCGAGTTTCATGTATTTCGTTTCGAATGCAATATGCCACGTTTACGTGGTATGAGCATCATTCGAAAGTAAAAAAAAGTTCAAAACGAATAACAATTATTTCAGTTATTAACGTCTAACCGTAATATGTGAGATGAGTTGTACAGTAATCAGCAATCAACGGCAACAACCAGGTAACAACTATTCTTAGTTTTGGTGCCTCGTTTTCTATTCCAAGGGATATCACTTTCCATTGCAAGGGATACGTATTGCATGGGTTGGATCTGCACTGATTAATACGATAATGTGATGAGGAGTTACTAATTGCACCAGCTACTTTATTAATTAAATAGTTTTTGAGTCGAAAATGAAACGTCTCACAAAATGATTAACTAATGTTTGTGCTTGATTGTGTAAGGGACATGATGGCTCTAATTGAGCCCTTGATCCATTGGCGCATCCAGAACGTCCAAAAACGTCATTTTGAAGAACTATCTCAAAACTCGTCTGACTGTGTGATTTTACAAACAAAATCGTGTCGTGCCGAGCCGAGGGAGGGGCATTTGGGGGGTGGGGGATTGGGTTGGGTTGGGACACCCTCTTTACACTAGATAAAATGCAATTTTGCTGACGACCCTACTCCGCCGCCCCCCCCCCCCCCCCCCCCCCCCCCCGGTCAACAACATTTAGCTGAGGAGCGAAATATGATTTTACCACTGACGTGCCTCCCCCTGATACAAATCCTGGCTACGTGCCTGCGCTTAACCATATGCTTTAGCAGCATGTTTTTTCTCTCGAATTGCCCCCCCCCCCCCCCCCAGTGCCAATTCCTTAGCCGAGGCCCTGGGATGCGGGCTATGTCAGTTCGAGTACCTACCTCCTTAAAGTTCGGATTCCTTGCATTACTCCCATTACCTCTACGCTGTGTCATGCATACTTTAATAATTAATCATCACCACTTTATCATCACTCTCATTTAGGTGACGTAACTAAGCATATTCAATTAACTAATTAAATTAATGGCAGCTAAAATATTCATACAAATTAAATGGACTTGCATATACGCACGCGCATACGTAACGCGTTTGCCTTGATCACAAATCCTCTACCTCGCGCTTGTTGTATATGATGAGTGACAATAGCAATACTTAGTTCAAAGATACAAATACCTACTGAAAAGTAATAACAAAATAATAAATAGCATAGATTACCTACTGAGAATAAAGGTCGAATAGCATCATACAATCAGAAAAGAAGAAATTCGGGAACTTGAATAGGAAAAATGTGCGCGCCTTCGGCGCACATTTTAAGGCTTCAAACATTTCGGTGCCCGTTCTTCTCTGCATATCTGCTTCTGCGTGGCAGATAAAATTAAATGCAACTGTTGTGATTCATCAGACAAGTACAGTTCATGTGCCGTACGCGAAACCCGAAAGTACAGCAAGATTTGGCAGGTGGATGTCCAAAGCCTATCATCGGAACAAATGTGTGGGTCCCCCCCCCCCAGTCAAAATATCTTACAGGAGGCCCTGATATATGGTGACGAACAGTATGGCTATCTCTGGTTTGAATGTTGATTGGTAAACAAGTCATAGGGCCAGAAATGAAGTAAGTGCGCCAAGAAGCGTGCCATCGTCCCTGATTGGTCAATGAAACAAATCGCCGGCACTCAATCGGTCGCCGTTGGGTGCATAAGTGAACTTCCGATTTCATTGGCATTTTTGTCTTCATTGTTTCATTTTTTATAAACAAATGTTTATTTGTATTGATAAGCTTACGTCTAGTGTTATATACCGCCAGAAACAAAACAAAACAAAACTCCTAATGTGAAAATACATGAACCAATTTTCACAAATTCAGGGTCGCAATCACTAACTAGCACGTCGTTGGGTGCAAAGGTTACAGTGGCGCACGCAGGATTCCATTTCCGGGGGCGGGGGGGGGGGGGGGGTTAGAGCCCTAAGAGCGGGCCCCCTTGTGTGTGGGCCCCCACCCGTTTTTCGAAAACTTCGCGGATTTCGGTCACTTGATTTTGAGCGGGCCCCCTACAGCATGGGATCTGAGACATGATAATTGTCTTGTCAATGTCGTGTAAGGTGACTGCGTGTGCTACTGATGTGCGAATTTTAGGTGCGTGTGCTACTGATGTGCGGTACAACTGTCGAGAGTTGACGAAATGAGGTCAATGACAACACGCAGTAGTGGTGACTGGTGAGCCGATATGATATTTTCGTAACAGGTATGTGTGATCAGTTGGCGCGATACATGTCTGATTTTTACAACATACAGCATCGCAACAAATGTGGAGACGGTCTTGCGCATGACTTGGGAAGGCATAATTCCAACGGATCCAGGGCCTGGTGTAAACCAGTTGCTGCATAACCTGTCTGGAAGCTGCGCACAGGCTTTCTGGAGGTTGGCCAAAATCAGAGAAGCACGAGGAACAGATCGCGTCAAAAAATTTCAAACGTCGTAATAACTAGTTTTTTTTGGGAAGATCTGCTACCCATTGTCTTTGGTGGGCTTGAATACTCAAAATCATCGGTCCCTAGGTGCATCCCTAGTATTGACGATGAAACGTGATTCATGTGCCAAATAGCGAAGCATTTTATTTCATCAGTGAAGTTGAGCGTTACAATATTATTTAGCTTCGCCCACAGATGTTTGAGATGCTTATGCACAAATTGTAGTGTAGATAGAAACCGCGTTTACACGGGACTTTATATTCTCTAGGCATGAATTAATTATCTCTTCGTAAATTGAGGCAATTTTAGAAATTGGGCCAAATTATGACGCTTTTTTCCTTTCTAACCTCCCAGATTCATGTCCTCTACAGGTTTAAAAGTCCCAGCCATTGGACGTCAAAGTGCCGTATAAACTACGCTAGGCTACGTTCGCGAACGGAATAGGAATTAACCCTGGAGGCGCTGGGACGACATGGTCGATTGCCCGCTGGGGCCGGACGCCCTTATGATGGCTCGCCACGCATGGTTGACTTCAGGGCGATTTTGTGCAACGCCAATTTTTATATCATCACAAAATGGCAGCATTTAACTCAGAAAGCTTCAGCGAACCACATGAGACTTGGCCTTTTAGCATTTTCCATCGTAACTATGTTTAGAGCCACCCTCAAACAGTGACTTAATGCATTGTCGCCAATGACGGTAATCGCCGCTTGGGTCACATTGTACATCAGCGCCATCTACATCTTTGTAGCAATTGCAAAAGTTCGTGAGGGCCCCCCCCCCCTATTTTCGGTCGGCTGGGTAAACGCTCCCCAGTCAATGGCGGTTAATAACAATGTATAATTTGGCTGTTTATCAATCATCTCAACACAATTGTTTGAATGCACAACTATTAATTTTATGAATATTACTGCCCGTTGGAACAATATCAATGGACTATGGTAAAACAAGAGTAAGTGTGACTGTTCGTGGACATGAACAGGTGAAATTAAAATAAGTCATCCCAAGCCTGCCCCCTAGTCAAATCTTCTTAGACGAGTCCCTGACATTAGTCGACTCCATTCCAATACTGAGTTAATTAAGGAGATAAATTACATTTTGTTATATCGAATGCATAACGAAAAATTTCGGTGTTCAGCATTTAGCTCGTTGTTTGCTGTTCCCCAAATAAAAAATATGCATTATTACACAAGCATATCTTTTTTGGCGGTATCGCAATTATTTAACATGTTCTGCCTTTCCGGAGACCACCAATTACGCTGTTAGTACTTAGTGTTCAGCCAGTGCCAATAGATAAGGGGGCCGATGTCAGAGACAGAGAGTGTATCCGAGGTCCCGGATGTAGCGCCGTACCAAACGGACGGAGAAGTACGGCATAACATGCGGAAAAATGCAAAACGGAATCCAACATCATGAGCCACTGGATCCAGCTAAAGGACAACGAGTGATACCGTTCGATTCAGCAAAGCAAGATCTATCGGCTGGGAGGTAAAACACATTTTCCGTTTTTGACCCATGACACTCCCTTTAATCCCATGTGCACAGTGCAGTGTGCAGTGTGCAGTGCAGTGTGCAGTGTTCATGGTGCCTCAACACCCTGCTTACGGCCGACTGCACTGGGTCGGCTGGGTTTGTATGACCAGTTTAGCATGTCGCAAGTCGCAAGGCAAGTGAGTTTAACATGATGCAAGACACGGGGAGCGGAAGTAAATATTTGAGCAATCTTAAAGGAAATAAGTCGCCTTTACTGGGGTTTTGAACTGAGATAGCAGATTTGTAGAGCAGATCGAAAAATGGGTTTTGGTGAAATAATTACCTCGCTACGCTAAGTAATTTCGACTAAGTGAGTCGAGAGGGTCCCTTTTTGAAGACTGTTTCGGGGCACGAAAGACTGCCCCGTGCCCCGAAACCGCCCCGAAACAGAGTCCGAAACAGAGAGGTCCCGGGTTCAACCCTTTCAACTCCCATGGCCACAAGTCACAACCCATGTGTGGTTGTATCGTGTGTGTATGAATGTATCGTGTCCGAATGACTTAAAGGGAATGTTCCACCTTTGTATTGGTTTTGAACTGAGGTCTGAGATAGCCATTATCTTTGACCGCTAGTGAAATGTCTCAATTACTAAGGTCATTTTCTCCAAACTTAACCGTCGTTAAGCAATTTAACTTCACGTTTGCAAAATGCATCCAGGCTAGTCCCGCCGCTGATTGGCTGACAGCTCACAGCCAGTTCAAGATTGCTGGCCCAGGTTCCTGGAAGTCAGACAACCTGTATTTATCGAACCTTGGCGAGTACGATGCAAACAACGGCCAATGCGGTAGGTGGCGGTCTAAGTTGAAGTTTTTCGCGCTGTTTGAAGTCTCAGTTATGGATTTTTGTTAAAAATAAATATTGAGCTATCGCAATGCCTCGCAATCGGCATTGTGTTCTGTGCGAGAGAAGACACAGTTCCACAATGTTTGTATTTAAAGCGCCATAATGGGGTATGTCAGGTGACAAAGATGTAGATGGCGCTGATGTACAATGTGACCCAAGCGGCGATTACCGTCATTGGCGACAATGCATTAAGTCACTGTTTGAGGGTGGCTCTAAACATAGTTACGATGGAAAATGCTAAAAGGCCAAGTCTCATGTGGTTCGCTGAAGCTTTCTGAGTTAAATGCTGCCATTTTTTGATGATATAAAAATTGGCGTTGCACAAAATCGCCCTGAAGTCAACCATGCGTGGCGAGCCATCATAAGGGCGTCCGGCCCCAGCGGGCAATCGACCATGTCGTCCCAGCGCCTCCAGGGTTAATTCCTATTCCGTTCGCGAACGTAGTTTATACGGCACTTTGACGTCCAATGGCTGGGACTTTTAAACCTGTAGAGGACATGAATCTGGGAGGTTAGAAAGGAAAAAAGCGTCATAATTTGGCCCAATTTCTAAAATTGCCTCAATTTACGAAAAGATAATTAATTCATGCCTAGAGAATATAAAGTCCCGTGTAAACGCGGTTTCTATCTACACTACAATTTGCGCATAAGCATCTCAAACATCTGTGGGCGAAGCTAAATAATATTGTAACGCTCAACTTCACTGATGAAATAAAATGCTTCGCTATTTGGCACATGAATCACGTTTCATCGTCAATACTAGGGATGCACCTAGGGACCGATGATTTTGAGTATTCAAGCCCACCAAAGACAATGGGTAGCAGATCTCCCAAAAAAAAACCTAGTTATTACGACGTTTGAAATTTTTTGACGCGATCTGTTCCTCGTGCTTCTCTGATTTTGGCCAACCTCCAGAAAGCCTGTGCGCAGCTTCCAGACAGGTTATGCAGCAACTGGTTTACACCAGGCCCTGGATCCGTTGGAATTATGCCTTCCCAAGTCATGCGCAAGACCGTCTCCACATTTGTTGCGATGCTGTATGTTGTAAAAATCAGACATGTATCGCGCCAACTGATCACACATACCTGTTACGAAAATATCGTATCGGCTCACCAGTCACCACTACTGCGTGTTGTCATTGACCTCATTTCGTCAACTCTCGACAGTTGCACCGCACATCAGTAGCACACGCACCTAAAATTCGCACATCAGTAGCACACGCAGTCACCTTACACGACATTGACAAGACAATTAGCATGTCTCAGATCCCATGCTGTAGGGGGCCCGCTCAAAATCAAGTGACCGAAATCCGCGAAGTTTTCGAAAAACGGGTGGGGGCCCACACACAAGGGGGCCCGCTCTTAGGGCTCTAACCCCCCCCCCCCCCCCCCGAAATGGAATCCTGCGTGCGCCACTGTAACCTTTGCACCCAACGACGTGCTAGTTAGTGATTGCGACCCTGAATTTGTGAAAATTGGTTCATGTATTTTCACATTAGGAGTTTTGTTTTGTTTTGTTTCTGGCTGTATATAACACTAGACGTAAGCTTATCAATACAAATAAACATTTGTTTATAAAAAAATGAAACAATGAAGAAAAAAATGCCAATGAAATCGGAAGTTCACTTATGCACCCAACGGCGACCGATTGAGTGCCGGCGATTTGTTTCATTGACCAATCAGGGACGATGGCACGCTTCTTGGCGCACTTACTTCATTTCTGGCCCTATGACTTGTTTACCAATCAACATTCAAACCAGAGGTAGCCATACTGTTCGTCACCATATATCAGGGCCTCCTGTAGGATATTTTGACTGGGGGGGGACCCACACATTTGTTCCGATGATAGGCTTTGGACATCCACCTGCCAAATCTTGCTGTACTTTCGGGTTTCGCGTACGGCACATGAACTGTACTTGTCTGATGAATCACAACAGTTGCATTTAATTTTATCTGCCACGCAGAAGCAGATATGCAGAGAAGAACGGGCACCGAAATGTTTGAAGCCTTAAAATGTGCGCCGAAGGCGCGCACATTTTTCCTATTCAAGTTCCCGAATTTCTTCTTTTCTGATTGTATGATGCTATTCGACCTTTATTCTCAGTAGGTAATCTATGCTATTTATTATTTTGTTATTACTTCTCAGTAGGTATTTGTATCTTTGAACTAAGTATTGCTATTGTCACTCATCATATACAACAAGCGCGAGGTAGAGGATTTGTGATCAAGGCAAACGCGTTACGTATGCGCGTGCGTATATGCAAGTCCATTTAATTTGTATGAATATTTTAGCTGCCATTAATTTAATTAGTTAATTGAATATACTTAGTTACGTCACCTAAATGAGAGTGATGATAAAGTGGTGATGATTAATTATTAAAGTATGCATGACACAGCGTAGAGGTAATGGGAGTAATGCAAGGAATCCGAACTTTAAGGAGGCAGGTACTCGAACTGACATAGCCCGCATCCCAGGGCCTCGGCTAAGGAATTGGCACTGGGGGGGGGGGGGGCAATTCGAGAGAAAAAACATGCTGCTAAAGCATATGGTTAAGCGCAGGCACGTAGCCAGGATTTGTATCAGGGGGAGGCACGTCAGTGGTAAAATCATATTTCGCTCCTCAGCTAAATGTTGTTGACCGGGGGGGGGGGGGAGCGGCGGAGTAGGGTCGTCAGCAAAATTGCATTTTATCTAGTGTAAAGAGGGTGTCCCAACCCAACCCAATCCCCCACCCCCCAAATGCCCCTCCCTCGGCTCGGCACGACACGATTTTGTTTGTAAAATCACACAGTCAGACGAGTTTTGAGACAGTTCTTCAAAATGACGTTTTTGGACGTTCTGGATGCGCCAATGGATCAAGGGCTCAATTAGAGCCATCATGTCCCTTACACAATCAAGCACAAACATTAGTTAATCATTTTGTGAGACGTTTCATTTTCGACTAAAAAACTATTTAATTAATAAAGTAGCTGGTGCAATTAGTAACTCCTCATCACATTATCGTATTAATCAGTGCAGACTGCAGATCCAACCCATGCAATACGTATCCCTTGCAATGGAAAGTGATATCCCTTGGAATAGAAAACGAGGCACCAAAACTAAGAATAGTTGTTACCTGGTTGTTGCCGTTGATTGCTGATTACTGTACAACTCATCTCACATATTACGGTTAGACGTTAATAACTGAAATAATTGTTATTCGTTTTGAACTTTTTTTTACTTTCGAATGATGCTCATACCACGTGAACGTGGCATATTGCATTCGAAACGAAATACATGAAACTCGGGCAGTCGTCCTACCAAGCATCGGGCTGATATCGGCTCAACGTCGACATGTTTTCGAGAGACCCATTCATCATCGGTCGTGTCGGCCAAATGCTGGCACACAGCCCTAAATGTATTCGTCGGATATGCGGTGAAATCGGTTATTCAATCGAAATATGACTGTGGGACCGAGGGCGCCTTGGGGGGGGGGGGGGCAAGGGCCACCCCAGAGGAGACAAGCAGCTAAAACTTTACGAAGGAGAGAAACATTGCTTCGCCGATATTCCCCCCGGTTTCGTCGTGTGATGTGATGAAGGTGGTTTTGGGTAGTCTATGTTCCTAGAACCAACGAATTCATCAGAAGCTTGGTTTTCCACGGATCACCGTGGCTGAGACCATGGTATATGTGTCAAATGCCTGATATAAGGCCAGACACAAGGGAGAACCCAGAACGATAAAAAATGGCGGCGAAATCAACAAAAAGTATCAAACAACAAAACAAACTGATCGGAGTTTGCTTCTTTATGGATGAATGGGTGATTTAATATACTTTCTTTCGTAAAGGTTTCTTGGCTTTTTAATGAGAAAATACGTCATTATTTGCTGATCTCAGGTGGATTGGGAGATTTGGCCTTTGACCCTCTTGGATCCGACATTGGCCAGAAAACATTGAGGGAGCCAAAATCATCTTTGGGGGACCAAACTCAGAATATTGAGGCCGAGGGCCACCCCAAACGTATATAAATCGACATCCGTGGTCCACGCCAATTTCGAACCGACGCGACGAGGGGCGGTTTTCCGTCCTCAAGATCTCAAAGCTACGCTAGGTAGCTGTAAACGGCGTTTTATTGGTTTTAAGTTGAAAGCATGCCTAATTCAGTGACGCTTTTATCTACTTTACAAACCGTACAATCGTATGCTACCTACGAATTTTGCTCCCACTTTATGGATGAATGGGTGAGATTAAATTAATGGAAAATGAAACGAGTGGAAATTTTACTCAACTAGCGGTAGATTTCCGCCCGATGAAGATAGGAAAATAATTTTTACGTCATCTGAGGATGATTGGGGTTTTGGACGCATCGACTTATGGTCACACGGCGCCCATTTTAATGTCATCGTGCTCATTTCGTCAACTATATTCGAATCATGCCATGGTGACCAGGTTGCCTAAGTCAAATTCAAAATTTGACCTCAGATCAAGGTAATTTAAGGTCATGTGGTGACCTAGGTATATCGTGCTGCGCAATGTCGGACGCGTCTCGACGAGACATACACAGTGGTGCCGGTCTCACGTTCTTATCTTCATTTTATGCTATCAAGAGTTATTGGCAAAGAAGTGCTGGTCACCTCAGATGACCTCCCTCGATCTTGTACCTGGGTCACTGAGCAATAATTGTACTTGTATCAATAAGAATGAGCTATAATAGCATAATCTTCAAATAATTATTCTGATCTAATTCGTATCCTTTGATACGAAAACATTTGCATATTTCCACGTTGACTTATAGTGGGAAGGTCACGAAACTGACCTGACCTAAGGTTACCGATATACAAAAATTAGAAATAGCACGGTCGTATGGCTTGATTACGTCCTGTGAGTTTTGAAGTGCTCAGCCAAACACTGTAGCCAGTACAGTGGCTGTTGCACGACCACAAAGGATCTAGCTCGCTTGTGCATTTAACTATGTTTAAAACAAACTTGACTTTTAGAAGTTGTTTCTAAGATTTCCTTGAAAATCAAAAAAGATGCAAATTTTTGGTCGATTTAAGTCATTTAGGAGCATGGCACGATGCCCTTGAGCATCTTGAGCCCCCTACATCCGCCCTTGAGCATCCCCAATGGTTTTTGGAAATCCACACCCTTGACTGGTAGGCTTGGTTGCCGGAGAGACAAGGCGGCGGAGAGCGGCGCACTGACTGGCCAGCTGTAAGACAGCGCAGGATCCGAGAGCGGCAGTGGCTCCAGCGAAGACGAGCTGGAACGAGTTGGGGCTGAAGTCCAGCTGCTGGGAGCTGGGCCGGTGGCGGCTGGCTGCGCTCGCCGCTCGGTGCCCGTTTCGCGGGTTCCGCCGCCTGCAGGCGAGCACGACTTGGGCTGGACGCGCGGCTGGCACGCCGCGCCCGTACTCGGGCGGCGTAGCATTGTTCTCCATACTGTTATGAATACAGACAAACGGAAAAAAATAGATGGCATTGCAATTTGCAGATATTGCATGCAGATATTGCAGGCCGTGCCAGGAAGAAAATAAAAACGTCGGCGAGGGTTTCGATTGCGACCTGTGACGAGGTGATTAGGTGACCTGTGACGAGGTGATTAGGTGACGAGGTGATTAGGTGACCTGTGACGAGGTGATTAGGTGACGAGGTGATTAGGTGACCTGTGACGAGGTGATTAGGTGACGAGGTGATTAGGTGACCTGTGACGAGGTGATTAGGTGACGAGGTGATTAGGTGACCTGTGACGAGGTGATTAATCACTATATCGACCACTGTCGCAATATTGCAATATTGTAGCGCAGACATTGCATGCGATATATAGCATGCAGACGCAGTTGGTAGGCCGGAGTCGGAGTTGGAGTCGGAGTTGGAGTCGGAGTTGGAGTCGGAGTTGGAGTCGGAGTTGGAGTCGGAGTTGGAGTCGGAGTTGGAGTTGGAGTCGGAGTTGGAGTCGGAGTAGGAGTAGGAGTTGGAGTTGGAGTTGGAGTCGGAGTTGGAGTTGGAGTTGGAGTTGGAGTTGGAGTTGGAGTCGGAGTTGGAGTCGGAGTTGGAGTCGGAGTTGGAGTTGGAGTCGGAGTTGGAGTCGGAGTTGGAGTCGGGGTTGGAGTCGGAGTCGGAGTCGGAGCTGGAGTCGGAGTTGGAGTCAGAGTTGGAGTCGGAGTTGGAGTCGGAGTCGGAGTCGGAGTCGATTTGTTCAGGCCGGAGTTGGAGTCGGAGTCGGAGTTGGAGTCGGAGTTGGAGTTGGAGTCGGAGTTGGAGTTGGAGTCGGAGTTGAAGTTGGAGTTGGAGTTGGAGTCGGAGTTGGAGTTGGAGTTGGAGTCGGAGTCGGAGTTGGAGTCGGAGTTGGAGTCGGAGTTGGAGTTGGAGTTGGAGTTGGAGTTGGAGTCGGAGTTGGAGTCGGAGTTGGAGTCGGAGTTGGAGTTGGAGTTGGAGTTGGAGTTGGAGTTGGAGTCGGAGTTGGAGTCGGAGTTGGAGTCGGAGTTTGAGTTGGAGTTGGAGTTGGAGTTGGAGTTGGAGTCGGAGTTGGAGTCGGAGTTGGAGTCGGAGTTGGAGTCGGAGTCGGAGCTGGAGTCGGAGTTGGAGTCGGAGTTGGAGTCGGAGTTGGAGTCGGAGTCGGAGTCGGAGTCGATTTGTTCAGGCCGGAGTTGGAGTCGGAGTCGGAGTTGCTAAAATGATATCGACTCCGCAGCCCTGATTTATAGTATACACTATACATTGGCTCATTTCGTGCTTAGGTTCATGTATAGAAACGACATGTGGTAGCTGCTCGCGCGTCGTTTCGCGAACGAGCGTGTTCGTGTGAGTTGGTATGTATGGAACGGGATGGGTTGGGGTTCGGAGTTGAGAGTTCCCGAGTGAACAGCTGTTATGGTGATGTGATGCTAGGTGTGAATGTGACATGACGTGCTCCTCGCTGGCAAATGGGTAAAGAAGACATATTCTGGGAGTAGCGTCATCACGTGATTGTGCACAAGTTCAATTTCTCGTGGAAAAAAAAAACGCCGCTACGGTTCTAGTTACCAGTTGCCAACCGCATCAGCGACCTTATGTCCAGAATGCAGCCAAGTAGATTTGCTAAAGCTGTGCGACGAATCAATGATACTTGTATCATGGATTCGTCGCATTGATCGCATTCGTCGCATTATCATTGATTCGTGTAAGCGTTTCACTAAAAAAGTGGATATCTGTATAACTTATTTAAATGCAATAAGTGCATCGTGGTGATAATACATAACTTGAGCTAAATTTACTGGTGTACACCCATAGTCCTACTTTAGGCTTCGGTGGACATAGGGCATTTATTCAGTTTGGGTGGACCCTTTTACTAAGAGGAACAGAGAGCTTTTGAATACATCAGCTGCTTCCTTTGCATGCCATCTTTTACTGCTAGTAATATCAGCTGTTAAATGCTAATAGTCTTGTGTTGATCATCAATCACAATTTGGAAAATAAATACACCTAGGTGGACATTTTTCATGTCCACCTAGGTCCAACTTAAAGGCTACGTAATGCTAGTGGTGAATACATTAGCTTAAGGGGACATCCCGTGTGTCCATGTAAAATGTGTCGTCATTATTCTGATGACTAAAAAACGAATCGGTCCAACTTAGAACAAATTCTGAAAGAAATTAGAAAAGAAGAAACGATTCTGAAAGAATTAGCCTGATCTAATGCGTTTCCATACAAAGAAAGGATTTGTATGTATGCATATTGACTTGTAGTGGGGAAGTCACACAAATGAGGTCACCGATATAAAACATAATATATATGCAAGTGCCAACAACTCTGGCCGTGACAACACAAACTGGTGAAGTGTTCATTTCACATGTTGGTGCGTTGACGCATGCCCTCCTGGGGGTCGGATCCGATTCCCCTTATGTTCTTTCTGTATTACTGCCGAAACGTTGCAGATATCGACGTGAAACTTGGCATACCTTTTTATTCATCAATTTTACGCCTTATGTACAAATGAGCAGTTTTGTCCGATTTTTTAGATATGTCGATTGTAGTGACGTCACGGTCACGTCCCGATGCCGCTGGTCCAGGGGAGCGGCTCTGAGACCGGCCGATGCCGCTGGTCCAGGGGAGCGACTCTGAGACCGGCCGATGCCGCTGGTCCAGGGGAGCGGCTCTGAGACCGCCCGATGCCGCTGGTCCAGGGGAGCGGCTCTGAGACCGGCCGATGCCGCTGGTCCAGGGGAGCGGCTCTGATAAATAAACACTTTTTTGTATATAACTCTCGACAGAATGAAGATAGAGAAGTTAAACCGATGCTTATGTGTTTGTCGCATCAAGACACGTCTCCCAATATACAACTTGACCTACTTGGGTCACCACTTGACCTTGAACTGAGGTCAAATTTCTATGTTGATCTACCCTGGTCAACATGAACATGATTAAAGGCGTCTTGACGAGAAAAAACACAATGGCGTCAAAATTATTGCGCTATCTGTATTAGGTAAAATGTTATTTTGAAAACAGATTTGCCAAAAAATAGCCTTTTTGACCTTTGATGACCTCTGCAGCTAAACTATTGACCTGAGGTAAAATTTGAGGCCACCTTAGCGATTGCATTTTTCAAGAGCTTTCTATTGCTTTTTCCGTTTGTTCCTAGCTATCATAGTTCCGGTGATATCGGACGTTTCTGGAGCGAAGTCCTAAAACTGGAAAATCTGACCCTTGTCAAAGGTCTCTGGTGACCTCAATATTGACCTGACATAACACAAGACTCATTACTTTCGATGGAACTCGTCTCGAGCTATCTAATGACGCTTTCCAGTTGTCGCTACGTTGCGTGGTTTTCGAGATATTAGGGGGAGGGGCTGAAATCATCCCCCTCCCGGCCGTTCGTGTTTGGCGCATACCCCGGCCGTGCGCGGGTTAATATATACCGTACCACAAGTATCCGTCCCGTCTCCCATTGCTGATTGGCTGATGTGTTGTCCTTATAAGGAACACGGAGTGGGATTTCCTTGCTAGATTACTCGATAGTTGGCAGTAAAGGGCATTTTGAGTTCAAAAACACGAATATGACTTTGGTTTGGACCAAAAATGGATATCTGAGGAGAAAAAGTAAGTTTCTCCTTGTATGACACGTGACGTCATACAACACCAGTGGGTAGACCTGACCTGACTCGGCTCCGCCTGCCGCCTTCTACAGTCTCTGACAAGGGGCCGCCGCGCCGCCCGGGCCGCTGATCGGATATTAGCGAGGTGTCGTGATCAGAGACTACGTGCCAAAGAGTGTAGGATGTAACGTCAACAAATCAGCCAATCAGCGATTGGAGTACGATGCCCGCTTGTGGTATGGCACATATTAAACGCTGAGAAGGTGGACTGTTTCCTTTTAAAGTACTGAATCTGACAATGTGGTTGGAGAAGGGCAATAGGATCGAAGTACTGGACAAGCCATGACATTTTACAGGTACTTGCAATTTCTTAAGTTCAGATTCTAGCTTTATTTTAAAACAGAATTTGGTAAAATTATCATAGAATGGAATAAATTTTAAGTTATAACATCCACACTGACAAATATGTTTTCGTGATATTTTCAAAATTCTTATATTCCCTTTAATTTCCCTAAATTATGTGAATACCTAGGATCTCCCTAATAATGTAAATATTCTTAACCCGCGAGTCACTGGGGGGGGGCTTTTTTTTGCCCCCCCCCCCCCTTAGGAATATTAGGAATATCTCAATAACTAATGCAGATATCGACGCCAAACTTTCCGTACCTTTCCGGGCATCATGTTTACACCTTTTGAGAAAAAATGAAAAAAATCGGCAGAAATTTTCGAGATAGTTAATTTATTGACATTGAATTTATTGACTAAACAAGATTTTGACACCAAAATCGGCTAAACTTTGCCAGGCCGCACAAATGCCGCATTTGAAGCAAAATGCAATCGAAAAACGCGAAAAGGTAGAAAATTGCAAGGGCTACAAACCAGATATCTCACAATTTAGAAAATGTTGGTTTTTGACCCCAAAATAAAAAAAACACTTAAAAACAAAATGCTCACAAAATCAAATTTGTCAAAGATATTGCAAAAAAACGGAATATATGTAAGATAACGACATATGGGCAACTACCATACCAAATTTCAAAATGATAGCATCTTTTTTGACTGTCATGGCATATAAAGTATGGATAAATCATGACGTCATATTTTGAAATTGCGTTTTTTTGTTGCTTTTTTTGGCCGGATACAGACAAATAAATGCCAGCACTGTTTGTTTTAGATAAAACTGATATATAAACATGTTTTTTTTCATTTCGATTTATAAATTTCAAATTTTGACCTTCAGTGACCTGAACTTGACACTAACTTTTTGTAAATGAAATCAGGTGCTAAAATGACTACCACTAACGAATTTTACGCGTAAAAGCATCCATGAAACATGTGTTGCATGATTTTCGTAGATATTTTGTGTGTAGTGACCTTTTGTGACCTGACCTTGACCTTGATCTTTTCCAACAATCTCACTTTAGCTCATGTGGGATATGTATCATACCTTTCACAACACTTTGGGTGATTATAGGCGCAATCGAAGGCCATGGATGGCAAGTATTGTCCATAAACTCAAATACCTCGATTTTGACGTTTGACTTGACCGTGACCTGACATGTGACCTTAATTTGAATTTTGTAAGTGTGCGTTGGGTTTATCTCATTGAGCGCTTTCAAATGCCGCCTTGCTCGTCCCGCTGCGATCATTGGTTCTGAAGATACCAGGGGGGCTAACCCCCCCCCCCCCCCCCCCCAGTGAGTCGCGTTACAGAATGACCTCTCCATTTTAAGTCAACGCGGAAATATTTGAACTTTATTAGTTAACAAGTTATTCTGCGAAAAACTTTGTAGACAAAACAACAGACATTTTGAGTTTGATGACCTCTGGAGCCTAAACTTTTGAACTTAGGTCAAATCTGACAACAAGGCGTTGTCGGGGCGTTTCCGGAGCTGTCCATTGCTTTTTAGGTTGCTTCCTAGCATAGTTGTTATTCTTAAAAGACTCACCTGACCTTAGGTCATCGATATAACACACAAAAACAGAGATTTACGATTTGTGGGCATTGTGGGTATCCTCGGAATAGGAAGCATTTGAATATTTCCCCATTGACCCCCAATGGAGAGGTCACGAAATTGACCAAGCCTAAGGTCACCGATATAAAACAAATCCGAGGTATACAAATTGAAGGTATCTATGGTTTTATGAAACCCTGTAAGTTTGAAACCGATCGGCTAACAACTGTGGCTGTGGTATGATGGCACACTTCTTGGAGGTGGGGTCACGTGACCTGGCCTGGTGACCTGACCCGAGATGACCCGAGGTAATTTTTTTAGGCTATGCGGGCAATTGATGCCCAAGCAGCTGTGTCAAATTTGGCGGCGCTGCGCGCCGCCGTTTTCCCGCTATTCAGGAAAACCGGGGGGGGGGCGGAAATCACCCCCCCCCCCCACACACACACACACACAGGCCGTGCGCGTGTTAAACAAAAAACAAGGTGAATAGTTCCCTAATAATTGCACTAATTGCAGCGCAAATGACATTTAGTGTGACTTGCGAACTCACCAGTAACCTCGCATATAACACAAGTTTCTTACCCCCTACACAATGACCATAATCATTTAAGGTCGTTAATTTGTGCTTCAAATTGTCCCAACACACACTCGGGTATACGATACCTGAACAGTAAGAACCAGGATCCTAGGATTGCTTTGGAGCTTGGGTGCGGAATACATCGGTACACTTGACACAAATTTGTCCACACACAGGCCGGCCGTGCGTATGCCTTGCATGTAGGTATGCACCTGCCCTACTTAACTATTTACCTAAATAAAATGTGGATAGGGTACCTACCATGTGCCAACTTATATTCCTAAAACAGCTCTTCCTACACTGATAATGTATGCCTCAAATTTAATGGTTAAGCTTGCAGGGCCTATTTTAACATGTTAACGGGGAGGGGCAAATGCCCCCCCCCCCCCCCCCCCAGTCAAGACATTTTGTCCACCCTGATTTCAGTAATTTTATGCCATTTTTCGCTTGATAGTATTAAATTAAAATACAATATACTTACTTGGTGATAAATTTATAAAAATCCAATGATAAATTCTATGATATTTCTAAGTTTTAGTATTTCCCAGCCAAAATTAGTATCTTTAAATTATTTCCGAAATAACATTAATTTCAATAGGTACCATTTAAACAATTGCTGATTAACGGCAGAGTAGGGGAGATCGGGGATTGTTGGACAAGGAACGTTGCCACAAAATTTCGCGTGAGTGTGGGGTGGGGTGTGTGGGGGAGGGGGAGGGGCAACCAGGTGGTTGCCACCCCCCCCCCCCCCCCCCCCCCCCCTCCCACACTCCCATAATGTTAATATTAAAGTCCTGCTAATCTTGGGGTCCGGAGGGATCTTGGGGGGCCGGCCCCCTGGCCCCTCAGGTGGCGACGCCCATGGTTGGGATAGGGGAGATATTTCAATAATGTTCCTTCCGTGGAGTATATAAGGGAAGAATCTGAATATGAGCGGCCGGCCCGGCCCGGCCCGTGGCGACGCTTTTGAGAAGCAAATATCCCTGCAACAGCACGTCCGATTGACAAGCGGGCTTCTTTGCTGAGCAGCCCCATCCAACCTACTCTGTTTAAGACCAGTGCCGACTCACATGGGTGACTACCACTGCGAGTGCCGCGTGCCGCGTGAGGGGTGTAGAAAGGTGTTTTGTCGCAAAAGCTCCGCAACGGGTTGGCCGATTGTGTGGAAATTTGGTGTGTGGTTATGGATCTCTCAGCCGCCACTTTCCAACAAGTCAGGGGTGGGGTGCCTCTGCACGTACGCACGTGCGCACCCCTTTTTTGTCCCCGTACCTCAGAAACTACTTGCCCGATCGAATTGAAATTCACCATAGGTACATTTACTTCGCATTCGCTCGTTCATCGCCAACTACGGCGCCTTACTGGTTCGGTAAAAAGTTATGGAAGAAACACGACGCATGACCTCTGGGTCAATAGATTTTACCTCGTGGAGGTCGCAGGCCAAAAATGTCACATGGATCTTTGTATTTTGCAAAAGATTCGTGAGTCTGGTGAACATTGAGAAAATGTAGCCATTTCCTGGAGATTTATATGCATTTTCATGTTGCCCCAATGACCTAAAATTGAGAGGTCACAAAATCTACATTGCCTTAGGTCATCGATATAAAAATTATCGGAAATAGCAGAATTGTTGGTATTTGTGACCTGATTAAATCCTGTAAGATTCCAACTGATCGGTTAAACAATCTGGCTACGGCACGACCTTATATTTTTAGATGGGATCACTAGACTTGACCTGAGGAGACCCGAGGTAAAAAATTACAGGGTTTTGGCAACGGATAAGCAAACAGTTCTGCCAAAAATGGCGGTGCGAAACGCCGTCGTTTTCCACTATTTCCGAAAAACCTAAGAGGGGGAGGATATTCGCCCCCTGTTGTTGCGCGTGTTAACGTTTGCCACACAGACTAACACGCGCAACAACCTAAAAATCATGGCGATGCCAATGTATGGATCTGGTGAACATTGAACATTGAACATTTCCATACACCTAAGACATTGGAGTAATCAACCTTCGGTATTTTCATGCTCTGCATGCCCAATGTGCTCAACCTGCCGCACGAGTTGGATCAAATTACAACAATAATGGGGTAAGTTGAGCAATACTTGACATTTTATTTCGTGTAATTTTTGAAGTATAAACGTAAATTTTTGAAAATAATTGGTTTTTAATTAGGAAAGGTCAATTTTCGGACCATTCCAGTCTTTTTGGGGTTCTGGCTCGACTGGCTCGCTGGATCCACTGTTGAATATTGAAGCCGTAGTTCCTATTCAATCAAAGCATTACATTTGACGCAGTATTACGGAAAAACAAATGACCTTGGACATTGTAATTGGACTTAGTTATGTAAAAGGTGCAAGTACAGAAAGGAGTACGTTGTAGTAATACAAAATACAATGTGCCAACAATACAATGTAATACAAAATACAAGTCTCTGTCGGAACTGGTTAATAAGCCTATGGTATGGCGTGAGTTGTTAGGCAAAAAAATGGTTAACCCGGCATTGGCTGGGGTTTCCAGACTCCTTCCAGTGGCTGGGGGGAAGGGGGGGGGGGATTTCCCCCCTCTTGGTTTTCCTTCGAACCAATGATCGCAACGAGACACGCAAGGCGGCATTCGAAAGCTCTCAATGAGACAAATACAAAGCATACTCTAAAGTTGCAAATTGAGGTCACATGTTAGGTCACGGTCGGGTCAAAGGTCATAATCGAGGTATTTGAATGCATGGACCATACTTTCCATCCAAAGCCTTCGATTGAGAACATGATCACTCAGAGTGCTCTCAAAGGTATCGTACACATCCCGCATGAGCTAAAGTGAGATTGTTGGCAAAGATCAAAGTCAAGGACAAGTCACAAAAGGTCACTATGCGCAAAATATATACGAGACATGCAACACATGCTTTATGAGTTATGTTACATGCATAATTCGATAGTGATAGTCATTTTACCATCTGACCTCATTTAAGTAAGGTTAATGTCGAGCTCAAGTCAAGGTCAGGTCACATAAGGTCAAAACATATTGATAAATCTAAATAAAAACGCATGTTTCTAGACCAATTTTGTCTCAGAAATGCAGTGCTGGAATTTATTTGTCTGTATCTGGTGACTAAATCCATAACAAACGCAATTAAAAAATATGACGTCATGAGTTACTCATACTTAGGGAACCCGGAGCCATACGTCAGTCAAAAATAAAGATATTGCTTTTAAATTTGGTTTGGGTATTTTACACACAGTTCTCCAACATATATTCAGTTTTTGTTTAATGTTAGAAAATGTTGATTTTGAGGGCATTTTGTATTTATTTTTGGTTTCCATTTCTGGGTAAAAAAAAACTAAATGTTCATAATTCCGAGGAAGCCATTTTTTAGCTCTTGCCATCCATTATCTTTTGACGTTTTTGTATCGCATTTTGCTCATAATATGGCATTTGTACACGGTCTGTTAAAGCTTGGCTGATTTTTTTCCGTCAAATGCGTGTGTAGTGACGTCACTAAATTCGCCATATCTCGATTTTTTTCGACGAAATTGCTTCATGTTTACACATAAGACGTACAATTGATGTAGGAGATGGTACCCGAAGTTTCACGTCGATAGCTCTATTGGTTTTCGAGATATTGCGAAAGTTCGTCAGGGGGGCGAAAAACGCCCCCTCCCCAGCCAATGGCGGGTTAACACACACTAGTAGCGCTTTCGTTCTCCATGGCAACCAGGCGTGAGCCAATGAAAAGCCAGAACGTATTCCCTTTCTGGCTTTTGATTGGCTGACGCCTGGTTGTCATGGCGAACGAAAGCGCTACTAGCGCTACTAGCTTGTGTCCGAGCAGCGCTCAGTTTGATCGGAAACGTCACAGAGCCTCCAAAAATGCCGCATTCGATGTAAACAATGGTAGGGAAGGACGAATTTGTCAATGACCTTCATGAAGTACACAAGGTACTTGTTTTGTATTTTTTCCAAACTTACAACTTTGAATTTGGGAATAATTTTATTTAATTCTTAAATTTAAATAAAATAATTTTAAAACCATAACGGTAGCCTAAGAAATTGTTGCTAACAAAATCAAAAGGTCATTATTTCCCTTTAAGCGACTACTTTCGAATCTGATTGGCTGAACCATTTTTTAATTCGCGACTCAGAGAGTATGCATATAGTTTTAAGAAACATTTATAATTTACGGCCTTCTGTCCTGAATCGGCGCGATATAAGGCCATTTTTGACAATATGAAAATGAATGGTATTAAAAATATAATCAAATCGTGTTTGGGAAACATTTTCCAAGGTGAACTATTTCCTTTAAAGGGAAATAATTACCTTTTGATTTTGTTAGCAACAATTTCTTAGGCTACCGTTATGGTTTTTATTTATTTATTTTTAATTTAAGAATGAAATAAAATTATTCCCAAATTCAAAGTTGTAAGTTTGGAGAGAGAAAAAATACAAAACAAGTACCTTGTGTACTTCATGAAGGTCATTGACAAATTCGTCCTTCCCTACCATTGTTTACATCGAGTGCGGCATTTTTGGAGGCTCTGTGACGTTTCCGATCAAACTGATCCGTGAAGCAATCCGTGAAGCATCCGTGATGCATGACTGAGTATCAGTATAAGTCATGAATAACAACAACATGCAAACTATACCAACTCGAATGAAATAAGGGCGGAATGATTGGAACCCCATTCAAGCAAGTATTCGCAAAGCACTCGGCACTGCGCTACAATAGCAAAAGGCGAGAGAAATGCATATTGGATACAATATTATTACGTCATAAGTTTCTGAAGTGTCAACTACTATGAAATACAGGGATAAAATACCTTTAATAATGATTAACAAGAAAATTCAAACTTAAAAAAATGAATAAGTCTTTAATTAGCTTTCAACTCAAAATCAGATATATTTTGCAATGCTACACAAGACTATGGCACCAGTGACGTCATTAACGAAGCTTGCTACGGGACTTGGGTATACTGATCAGGAACAACTCGCCACAAATGGTTAAGTGCGCCGAGAAGCATGACAATGACTTTGTAAACAAATCGCCGACGCTAAATAGGTCGCCGTCGATGTGCATCGATGAGCTTCCGATTGAATTGCCAGTTTTGTGTTATTGTTTGTTAGTTTTTGGGGGGAAAATTATTATTTTTCATGATAATATAAAGCATAGTGTTATATACAGCCACAGACAAATTATACAAAACTCCTAATGTTGAAAACAAATGAATCGATTTGCAAAAATTGAGGGTCGCAACCACTAACTATGCCGCCGTTGATGTGCATCGATGAGCTTCCGATTTTATTGCCACTTTTCCAATCGCTGTTAGTTTTAGAAGATCGCCGGGCATATAATCACAACAAGCAGAACGCACAATATATTTTCCACTCCATTGCGTAAAAAAGCAATACGGGAAAATTCCGCAGTTTGATGAGGACCAAAAGTACTTGCAAGTACCGATCGTTAAAAGTGTGGAACGCTTATCAACTATAACTTGAAATATCTTTGGGTAGGAAGGTTTTTATGCAAAATGTGATGAATTTACAATATATTTTGGTCTCGTCTGGCGATTTCAAGTGCTAACTCCATTTTTGTGGGAAAGGTCATTATTTCCCTTTAACAGCTCCGTTTCAAATTTCGGCTCCAAAATAAGAGGCCGAAAATTTCATGTCAAATCCAGGTCTCCTCTTATCTGTGGTTTATATAATTCGAATTATGTATATGGGTGATATCGCCCGAAGAGAATTAAAGTTTTGGGCGACATTAAAGAGATGCCTGAGACTATAACTCGAAAACCGTTCGACGGACGGGGCTTATAATTTTACAGCGTGAATATACGGCCCAGATGACCCCCGACAATCAAAATACGAGAAGTAGGATGTTATGGTTTGGTCGATCTGACGCGGACTGCCCCGAGTGGCCTCAGGTCACGTGACCTTGAGGTCACAGAGCGACTACAGGGCTGATGTTATATATCATTGAAAGCAGGTCGACGAGATAAGCATAATGCCGTTTATTTGAGCTCTCTAGCACAATTACGTGCAAAGTTATTACCAGAGACGTGCTGTGCTGGTGACCATGATTTTTCAAAATACACAAATATAAATAAAATATTTAGAGAAAAAAACTATCACAATGTTTTAAACATCGAAGGCTTATGTATAGATGACGATTCTGGCATGGACAAAATTCCGAATTTTAAATGGCCACATTATAAAATCACGTGATTTAACCTGAGATCACGCGTTGAAATTCCAAAAATTTCTAATTTTCCAAAAATGATTATATCATAATAATCTATTGTTACCGATGATTCTGATGATACATAGCATTATATGACTCGCATGATTTAGATGGGAGATATTGCCTGCTGAAAATTAGAGTTTTGCTGGACATTACAAAGTTGCCCGAGGCTTTAACTCGAAAATCATTTGATGGACGGGGCTGAATGTTAACAGCGTGAATCTACAGCCCAGATAACCCCCACCACGTAGTTTTATCGAAATATGAGATGTAGGCTGTTATTTCGAGATATTTTTGACGATCTGACTTGCAATGCCCTAATCCCCCTCCAACGAAAAATCGGTAGGCAAACGCGTGTTTTTGCCCCCACCCCCAAACCGTTCCGAGAGGTTGTGATTTTTGCTCCGGGAAGGCGTGATTTACCCCTCTTCCCCGCTCAACGACTCTTTCTTTCGTGCTGACGATCCGACACTTTAACTCGAAAATCCCCCCGCTCAACGACTTTTCGCGCTGACGACCCGACGCCGCCCCCCCCCCCCCCCCCCCCCATCCCCCCACCACCCCCTCCACTCAACGAATTTTTGCGCTGACGACCCGACGCCACCCCCCCCCCCCCCCCCCCCCACCTGACCCGGTCTGGCTGAGGGGTGAAACGGCTGTACGCTGCCCCGGTCTGGCCGAGGGCGAGACGGCCATACACTGCACCGGTCCGGCTGAGGGACGAGACGGCCAAACGCTGCCCCGGTATGGCTTGAGGTGAGACGGCTAAACGCTGCCCCGGTCCAACTGAGGGGGGAGAGACGGCCATATGCTGTCCCGGTCTGGCTGAGCGGTGAGACGGCTAAACGCTGCCCGGTCCGGCTGAGGGGGGGGGGGGAGACGGCAATACGCTGCCCCGGTCTTGCTGAGGGGCGAGACAGCATACGCTGCAGGTTGCAGGACTGACGAGGGGTAAGACGGCCATACGCTACCCCGATCCGGCTGAGGGGGGAGACGGCCATACGCTACCCCGGTCCGGCTGAGGGGGGGGGGACGGCCACACGCTGCCACGGTCTGGCTGAGGGCGAGAAATGGCATTGTTTTGCCTTAATTAAAGACATGCATTTAAAAAAGCACAGTATTTAAAAAGCATAGATTTGCAAGTTGCAACCTAACTACCTAACTTACTTATCTAACCGCGACGACTTCAAATTGCCAGTCGCCAACACCCGTCAAAAGACCGCAAAACGCTCGAAACGCAGCTGCGGCGACGGGGCTGGCCACGACTGGACCAGAGCACCAGTGACGTCATCGCTAATCTGTGCCGCCGATACATGGGGAATCCCGGGATGATACCCCATGTCTTTCTGTCGTAGCGATTGGCCGTATAAGAGTAGCGAGTTTCTGTCTGATTTTTTTTTGTTATTGGTAGATAAACCTATCGCTGAAATACTGGCATCGTACAAAATAGTCAGAACTACTGTGTGTTTGATTGTGCGTTTATATTTCAAGAAAGACGAGAGAAGAGTTTGCTTGTAATTTCACAACAGTGGAGCTATTGAGAAGATTCACGCAAATGCTGGTACCTATTTTTGGAATATATGTGTGTAGCTAATTTGGTTGGTGTTGAGGCTATATATTCTTGTGATTCCGGGTCCTCCATGCAATGGTGGATGATTTGTGGGTGTACCAATAAATACAGTTATGACGAAAAGTGAAAACCTCTTGCGTCTTCAGTTTTGGAATTGGTTGAGTTTCTGCCCGACCAAGATACACCTTCCCAAATGCTGCAGAGTCTAGTTGCCTGATCTGATCACACAACTCAAATCTTGCCACCATATCTCAATCTGCCGAACAGCACATCGCATGGTGACCATAATGCATCACCAACAGTAAAACAGCTTGATTGATTTCAGTCAGCTTTATTGACAAATCGCACAGATGTGGCACAATGTGGTGCTAATGTAGGTGGTTTGGCGTCTGGTCACCTCAATGAAGATTGCGCTCCCATCCCTCAACAGGGGTGACAGTTTCCAGAGCATCTTCTGCAAGCAAAATGGAAAAACAAAGGTTCATACAATATTCAGGGCAGGACGGCAGGACACGGCACAACACAGCGTACAGCCCTAGGCATTAAATGTACTCTTAACTTTGGTGCCCACTTATACTGATTGGAACGGTGAGTATAGTGCTATAATGGTCCAGTGTGTATCTAGCTGGTTAATAAATTAATTGCAGGGAAAAATACATAAATAACTCTGATTCGTACTTCTGCTTTTTTTGTAAAATATTTACCTTTTTGCATTATATTTTATAAAACCACAATCAAGCAAGCATTTCCATTAAACAAATATATGAAACACCTGGTCTGTATTCAGTGGAGTACCCAGGATTCACTCCAGGAGGGGGCAATTTTTGATGAGGGGGGCATAAGGTACCCCCACAAAAAAACGGATTTGGCCCACTATATTTTTAGAGGGGCATATTTTCAACATTTTTCTCTTTAAAAAATGAAGAAAATCGTTCACTTTTTGGAAATAGGGCCCTTCGGGCCCTATTTCCAAAGGCCAAGGGGGCACGTACGGATCTTCAGGAGGGGCCAATTGCCCCGTTTGCCCCCCCCCCTGGGTACGCCTATGTCTGTATTAACAGACTGGTTATTTATTTGAATTATTTTGATTTGATTGCATTGAATCGATTGGAATCGTTCAATCAAAATTATTGAATTAAAACAATTGATTCACCACCAGATCTTTTGGCACATGAATTGTGATTGAATCAAAACCCGCATCAAATCAAGGCTGATTGAACCAAAATATTTAACGATTCAAGTACACTGGTAAATTGTGCAAATACATGCAGTCTCTGTGGCTACATTCATTTACACTGAAATACCATTTATGTAACATTGTTTTAATGATCATATATAATATATATGCATGTTTCCATTTTATTGATTTGACTAGTTCACCTCATATATTTAAATGTTGAATCAAACATGAATCGATTGAAATATTTGTTTTATTTTATAAAAAAATAGGATTATAAGTAAACAGGGATGATCAATAACATGGCAGCAATGTTTATTTTATATATAAAAGGTGAGAATAAAAAGAAAAGGCGGCACAGAGTCTTCTCGACATTGTGGCCACCACCTTTCCTGCTCGTGTGAAGCGATCCGGAGTCACGAGGTGTCACTACGGAAGTCCACATGATATTACTCGTGTCGTAGTACGTCCTGGTGGTCACTCGGTCCGCTCGAGCCGTGTCACATTATGTCGCAACCTCAAATCCATCGACACCGAAGAACTTAATGACCGACTTGCAAACCAAGACTGGTCTGATATCCTTCAAACTGACTGCACAACTGAAAAATGGCAGGTCTTCCTGCGAATTTTTCTGACCATCCTAGACACAGTCGCACCTGTCAGACGTGTTCGTTCTCGACCGACAGGGGCGCCACCGATTACCTCAGACACGAGATCACTTCTTGATCGCCGGCAACAGTCTATCCGACGTAGGTCACCTGACTACAAAGAAATTAACAGGCTGTGCCGCGCCGCAATTCGCAGGGATTGTGATGCGCATTTTCAACGTGAACTCGCCAATGCGAAACCTCACGATCTGTGGCGCGTGTTGCGACCACTCATCGGGACCAATTCACAATCCCCAAACATGCCAAACATCACAGCTGACGCTCTTAACAATTACTACGTGTCTGTCGGGCCGACCACCGCTGCTGCTGTTCCGCCACCGACCAGCCCACTCCCGATCAGGCTGCCGCGTGTCTGCAGCAGCCGGTTTGAGGTTTTGCCCATCGATATTGACACCTTGTATTCTACTGTTCTTGGCATGAAGGGATCCACTTCAACTGGAACTGATGGCGTGAGTGTCCGTATGATCCAGACATTTTTCACAGGGCTCGGATATCCCTTACTCAATATTGTCAACACATGTCTAATAACATGCGACATCCCTCAGTCGTGGAAACACGCTCTTGTGACGCCAGTGCCTAAGGGCAAAGGCTCAAGTGAACCCAAGAACACCAGGCCTATTTCCATTCTACCTGCTGCTATGAAAATCGTCGAACGTGTTGTGCAAAACCAACTCGTTACTTACCTTGAAGACTGCCACCTCCTCTCTGACGCGCACCACGGATACAGAAGGCGCCATTCGACTGAGACAGCGCTGCACGTTGTCACAGATAGAGTACTTAGAGCGATGGACCGCGGTGAGGTGTCGATTCTTGTTCTATTGGATCTGTCCAAGTGTTTTGATGTAGTGCCTCATGAAGAGCTTCTGCAGAAGTTATCTCTGTACGGCATCGACAACCGGTGGTTTCATAGCTACCTCACCGGCCATACGCAACAGGTACAGCTGCGAAGTAGGACTGGCGACAGCAGGGCCCTCTCTCAGACCAAGCCTAACAATATCGGTGTGTTTCAGGGGGTTCTCTGAGCTGTATACTGTTTATGCTGTATGCGAATGAGCTGAGCCTCTATGTACCCGATAGTGTGACGGTTGTACAATTCGCCGATGACACCCAGCTCTTGATTAGCGGGAAGAAAAGTGATATTAAGTTACTGGTCAGGACTATGGAAGACGCGTTGTCATGGCTGTATCAGTGGTTTTGTGCAAATGGCATGAAAGTTAATGCTGCCAAAACTCAAATGGTTGTGTTAGGTACCCCTGCTATGCTCAGGAATATGCCACCTGTTGTGATTAGCTTTTGTGGCTCATCTGTGCAGGACAGTCGTGTCATCAAAAACCTCGGTATAACCATGGATCGTCATCTAAACTACCAGTCGCATATTGACAACATGACTAGGAAGTGTACGGGTGTGTTGATGGCCCTCAACCACGCTAGACATGTTATCCCTAGATCTGCCATGATACCGATCGTCCAGGGCCTCGTGATATCAATTGTGAGGTACGGAATATCTGTCTACGGTACGTGTGGCGAGCTTCAAATGCGCAGGGTGCAGAAGATCCTGAACTTCTGTGCTCGGGTGGTCACCGGACGGCGTCGGTACGATCACGTGTCTGATGTATTCCGATATTTGCGATGGATGAGCGCCGGTGAGTTGATGTACTATCACAGGTTATGTACGGTCCATAATGTGATTGCTACTGGACTACCTAGAGCACTCTCTGACACCATAGGAGAAACCGGCGATCAACGTCACACCCACGGAACCAGGAACTCAACTTCAATCACCTTGCCACAAATAAGAACTGAAACCGGTCGCAAAACACTCAGCTACAGTGCGGTGCTCTCCTACAACCAACTGTCATTTGCACCACACAATACGCCTACGGCTTTCAGACGACAGCTGAAGCAACACATGGCACAGCGCGGTTTGCATACGTAACTTGGATGGTCATGAGTTCTGGTGGTATTGTGCGTGTGTTGCGATCTGATGTGTGAACTGTAAATGTGTATTTGAGTGCATGTATTTGTGAGCCCATCTCAACCCTTATGTATCATGACGTGTAATAATGAAAAGCCACTGAGGTGGATTTATTACTAAATACACGAATCTGAATCTGAATCTGAATCTGAGAATAAGGCATAAGCTTTCACCGTTACGGCATCGTCACACATCATGTACCAAACTTAACTGCTGTTCAATGTATGTGATATTGTTTGATTTAGAATACTAACCCTTCTTGCATAGGAAATTATATTGGACAAAAGAGCACGTGTAACTTTGACTAACTTTCAAATGTCATTTTTTTTCTTCATCTGACGATGCTGTAACGGTGAAAGCCTCCTTATTGTCTCGCCTTTTATATATATAAATAAACATTACTGCCATGTTATTGATCATCCCTGTTCACTTATTCTCATTCATCATGGCAAAAATATCCATCAAACACATTCAAAGAATCGTGATTGAATCATTCCAAAAAAGTTGAATAAATAACCAGTCTGTGACTGTATACAAAAGTGTATGAACTTGATCCTTCACCTCTGCTGATGTACATATATCGCTTACCTTGATACTTCGAATTTTCCCACCATAAGAAGCACGCACTTTTATAAATAATAATTAATAAACCATTAAAAAGAAACACAAAAAAGGCAACGCCTTGTCACATAGCCTTGCACAAAGCTCTACTACATTTGTAATGATAAAAATGCGCCGATTTTGCCTAGTGTTCTTCTGATGCACTGAGAGCTGATTGGTCGAGAGCATGCGAAATCTGACAGACTTTTCATGTAGAATGGAGCTTATGACATATCGGGAAAAATTTGCCAGCCTATCGCCAGTTGTTCTTTGCGTTACGCTGCCATATTGAAAGATATGCAGGCATATTCTGGGGATAATACGGGAACGAAACACCGAACATCCCGACAAATATCGGTACACTCCGAAAAATAGTTGTATTCAAACAAGTTTCTTTGAGTCAGGGAGTGTTCTTTTTTTGGGTGTTGATTAGAAAATGTAAGCAATGAAATATGTAATGTTTCTTTTGTATATTATCCTGCTTGGGGAATAGCTTTTGGACTTCTAAAGCAAGCCTTTTGTGTATAGAGAATTTCTAGATTAAAAAGCTGAAAAGTCTCGTTACACAGAACTTATCTGAAATTTAGTGGATTTGTTTTTTTGTGCTATGTAAACAGGACTATTGTCGCGATCCCCATCGCGCCCTAGTGGCTCCGCCCTGCGGTGTATTGCAGGAATTAACCGACTAGGAGGAATCAAGATACACTTTGCACAGAGCAGAGGAGCGACTCCATCCATCGGCGCCTCCCGGATACTCAAGCTACATCCATCGGCGCCTCCCGGATACTCCCAGCACCTGAACACTGGCTCCAGATAGGTTGTTAGTGGTCCGATTGTATACACAGTTGATGATGCAGCGACGTACGACAGCAGACCGCTTCTGTACTGCCAAGCCTCAAAGACAACGACGACGACGACCCGACGATGACGACGGATAGTCCCGACCGAGGACCCACGAACAATGTGCAGCTGGGCAGTCCCGGAGATCGTCCTATTTTGCTTCTCTAATTGGCCGTTGCCCCGCCCGACTGGCCTTTGACTCCACTGAACAAAGGACGACAGAGGGGGCCTCGTGCGTGTCTCGAGTCAGGTAACGACTGATTTCCTCGTTATGCGAGCACGCTTGGACGACCAGGCAGGGATGACGCTGCTGCTGACGCGCAACAAACTAGACCCGTTCCGGCGCAGGAAGAAGTCCTGAATCAGAGGCTCATTCTCAGGGGCAATGCTATTTGTCCGCGCTCCCAGCAGCAGGCTTGTTAGGATAGCTTGACGTCGATATACGATGGCTGATTTGTGGGAGCATTGCAAGGTGTATCTCAGCAACCAGTTTCCCATCAGCATTCGGGATTCACGACGGTGAAGATTATGAAAACCTTTCACACAATCTCGCGACCATGTTGCGGAATTCCACATGCACATACAATTTGTATGAATTGAATTTCCTGTGAGAACTGAATGGATATGATATTTTGGTTGCAAATGTTTGCTAGTGTTTTGACATCCCGGCCTGCACGGATTTCTGTTGTTTCTGTGGCTAGCGACCGGGGTGATTGCTGAACTGGTCTTCTGCCATAACCTATATATAGATAGGTACTATCGCCATGTGCCGCAATGTATTTTCGTGCTATGTCCTGTTCGCCTTACCACGCACATTGTCGACAGATCAAAAAGACACACTGAGTGTAACAAGAATACAAATTAGTAGCGGAGTACCGGAGCCTGCTGCAGAGGTTGAAGGAGTCCAGGAAACCAGTCATTGTGACTGGCATCCTCCCTCGCTGTGGAGCCAGTGAGGAGTGGTACTCGAGAGCTCTGTCTGTGAACAGCTCAGTTCAGAACTTATGTTCAGCTATGGGGCTTAGTTATGTAGACTTATGGGATCAGTTCTATGAGTGGCGTAGGTACTATATGAAGGATGGGCTTCACTTATCGGATGAGGGGGCAAGGATGAGGTCTCCGTTATCGTTTTGTCACAGCTCTCCGTGCACCGACGAGCGGCAAATGCGCGGAACGCTAGCCTATTGTTTACCGGGTCAGGTTTGTAACCTAATTTAACTTGTGTTACATAGGAATAGGATCATAAGATGACCAAATGAACCGTAGGTATGCAAAAATCTGGATAACCATAACGTGGTATAACATATCACCTCCAGAAAATACGGTTATACATTTAGCGTTCGTACGATCCTTTTCCTTTTTTTATAAAAGAATTGACGACCCACTTGGTCGCCAACTCTTATGGAGCGCCACTCACCAGCGAACACATTGGTCATTGGGCGTGAGCTATGGCCCATGGGGCCATAGCTCTACCGGGGTTCTAAACCCGGGTTCCCCACGTGAGAGCCAGACGTCTTAACCACTCGGCTATTCCGCCCCCTTAGCGTTCGTACGATAATGAAAAATGCTTTAGTCACTAAATTATACAAATACGACGGACTTGTAACACATACACGGAGCTGCGCTACCATCACGAATCTCCGCGATCTCCGCCTCTCCGCGATCTGGATGTCACTTACTGCCACGTCGTCACCAAGAGTCGTAAGTGATTCAGATGCTCGATGGTGATAACGATGCTCGATGATCGTTAGCCCTTTAACGAAACTGAATATCTCACTGGACATATGAGCTAGGAATATCTTTATGAAAGTACGAAATACAACCAGAGCTAAAACGTTATCTTTAGCGAAAGTATATATGAATGCATTTGTGTAAAATATTCAACGAAGGATTTTGCATGAAACGCTTCGCACCACAACTGGTTTCACTGTTCCGGCTGGATGTGCTAAAAATGTCTGAATGTGATGCGTTTGAGGTTCCAATTTTAATCTTTTCATATGTTTGGTGTCGGTGGGCGTTAATTAATCGATAAAGCGCACTAACTGGATGCATGCTGATCCAGTGGCAGCTGGCAAGGATGTGATAGGATCGTCTGAAGCAAAATGTGGAACACGAGAAAGTGCACATTTCCAGCTTTAATGACATCAATTTATAGCATACATGCATGCTGGTAGGGTACATACCCAGGACGACTTGGGCTGAGAGGACGGAGCAGGTTGAAGAGCGCGGGTCACACAATATCAGAGCATGCTGCAGCTGCTCTGTGCCACAGCCGGCGGTCATGCACGTGTCCGCATGCTGTGGAGAACCAAAGCGTTACGAATGAGGGTATCAAACATTCATCTTTGGAGACGGCTCGTCAGCGGCCGTTCGATTATCCTACTGACTGGACAAAACATTCATGCGGAGTTGTAGGTTGTTATGATTGTGTACACTGGCGGATCTAGGGTTTGATAATGGGGGGGAGCTAAAATTTCGCTCCGCTTCATCAGCGAAAAGTTGTTGACGGGGGGGGGGGGGGTGGAGTCGGGTCGTCAGCGCGAAAAGTCGTAGAGCGGGGGAGGGGGTACTCAAAACGAAAGTCATTGACCGGGGGTAATTTTTTCTTCCTAATTATCACTTCTTACAGCCAATGCTGCAGAAATACGCGGGGCGGGGGACATCCTTGTATGGAAAGCCAGCCATGTTTCTGTGGGGGGCATTTGCCCCTAATGCCCCCACTCCCCTGGATCCGCCAGTGGTAAAAACCAGACAAACCCAATTTTACCTCTTCTGTCGCTTTCAATTTTTTTTGGTAGCTGAGTTCATGCTGAGCCTGATCTTGACTAGTTGGAAATGCTAAACATTGTGAGACCACCACTCATAGCACCCATAAAATGCACCGGGATAGGTACCTAAGCATGGTGCAAAATGGTTGTCAGATTTAAAATTGGTACGTGAAATTACTTGAGTCTGGATATGACCTGAGGCCAAAGTAGCAATCCCAAGCTATAGTAATTTAAAATAACCTTGACAATGAAAAATATTAACTTTACCTACACATTCACGAAGTGTGAATTTTATTTGGGTTCATGTTTACAGGGAAAAGGAAAACAACGATATCCAAGTCCCAGTCGCAATCACTCAAATACTGTCGAAATGCGTTCCACGCACGCTATTCAGCGCTATAAACTTTGTCGCCATAACGCGACGCGACGATTTTTAACTTACGTTGGTTGTAGGAATCACTCCAGATCGAAAATAGCGCCAGACACGCCACGCATATTTGGAAATGTCGAATACAAAGTCAGACCCATCATCATGGCCGTAGGAACGTTTTGAAAAGTGGGGGGGCAGCCACAACCTCACCGGATCCCCCTCCTCTAACTCGAAAAACTAAAAGGGCTAACTAGAAAGACGCGGTAAAGGCGTTCGAAAACTTTTGATAAAGACATTCGAAGTTGATTCGGGTATTATTTGGCGCAGGTCAATATCGAGGTCACCAGAGGTCCTCAAAAGTCAAATTGTCCAATACAGGACTATGCTCTAGAAACCCCTAAACATCCCGGGAACAGCTAGGAACAAACGGAAGAAAGCAAACGAAAGCTCCTGAAAAACGCAATCGCACTTAATGTCATACAATTTACAATGGATGCAATTTATCAAATACAATGGACCTTGGAAATCCATCCATTCAAAAACATTCGCACTAAATTTATTAAAAAAAATATATCAGGTAAACAGTTTAGGCTCTACTCCAGAGGTCACTAAATGTTACGATTACATTTTTGTTTTTCTCAAAAAGTTTGTCACGAGTAACTTTTTATTAGTTGACCATATAGCAGTAATTGTAACACCATCGTGTTTTTCTCGTCAAGGCGCTTCGAAACATATTAATGGTGACCTGGTTAGGTCAACTACAAAATGTAACCTAATGTCAAGGTCATTTGTTGACCCAGGTAGGTCATGTTGCATATGGGGCGATGCGACTCGACGAGACAAACACAGCACCAGGGTGTTATTCGCACGTATCTATCTTTATTATAGCAAGCGTTACAAAAAGTGCTGGTGATCTCAGATGACCTCAGCTGACCTTGCATGGACCTTGCACCTTGCACCTTGCACCAGAGCAACAACTGCACATGGGCCATCCATAATAAGCTAAAATAACATGATTCTGAAATACTTAGCCTGATAAAATGCATATTCTCTGATTAGGAAGCATTTGTATATTTTCCCATTTACTTATAATGGGAAGGTCACGGAATTGACCTGACCTTAGATCACCAATACACAAATTTGAGATAAACAAACTGTAGTTACTTATGACCTTATGAAATCCTGCAAGTTTCAAATCTCTCGGACAAACACTGTGACTTTGGCACGACCACAAACATTTTTGGAGTTAATGTCACTTGACGTAACCTGTTGACCTGACCTGAGATGACCCGAGGTAAATAATTTCACACCATGTAGGTAGTTGGTGCCCAAACAGCTGTGCTAAATTTGGCGGCGCTGAGCGCCGCCATTTGCCCGCTATTCATGAAAAACCGGAGAGGGGGGAGGGGTGCGGAAATCAATCCCCCGGCAGTGCGCGTGTTAAAGGGAGTGTGCCTACTGTTTTGGAATTTCAAAAATATTTCATACGGTAAGTAGCTGCTGGTTTGATTGTTGTATATGATGAAATTCACATCTGGAGCCCCTTTAGTTGAATTTTCACTTACATTGTTTGTTTTTTATTTTTTGTTTCGATATCTATGAAACGATCGCCACTATGGTGATGTTATGTAAAACGGCGCACATAAGATAATACAATTACGGTCACATCATGCAAAATAGAAAGACGAGTTTTGCACAGCACGTTCTTGCCACTGTGAACTTTATTATGTGCAAGTTTCATAGCTCTAAATTGCTATCTTCTTTTTTTTAAATGGCCATCGGCCATCATCGAAACGGCCATCATCGAAAAACATGATGGCCGTCCAGTTTCTGTTCCGCTGCTGCTATCAGCGTGCACGAGCTGTTTTGTTGAATTGCTATTGGCCGGCGCTAACAATATGCTAGCAGTGTAATCGATAGTTGCAGTGCTTCTAGTAGCGGAAGCCCTCTGGAGTCTACCCGATAACTTTTTGCTCCCAAGCAAATTCCTGGAGTCTTTGAATATCTCAGCAACTAGGGTGAATCTGGAGAAATGAAGTCATGGTTCAATTCAGAAAATTGTGTTCTATAGACCAGTGTCAATAACCCCAACTAAGCGATGTGAGTAGGCACACTCCCTTTACATCAATATCGGTGACATGAGCGAGTCACTCCTCAGCAGGGGCGGTCGCAGCCTTCACCTTTGGGGCGGGGGGGGGGGGCAACTTGGCAAAAGGGCCCTTGCCAGCAAAAGGGCCCTTGCCAGCAAAATGGCCCTTTGCTTACTAAATAAAATTAAGCATCGCAACCAGGCACGAAGCCAGTATTTTTATCAGGGAGGGGCCACAGTACCCCTTCACCTGCCGAGGGGGGGATGCAGTCGAAGATATTTATAACTCGATTCTTGCCATGCAACGCCCATAGACACGTAATGTTAAAGCTTGAGGGAATCCCATTGTATCTAGTGTAAGCTGGATCCCTTAGGGGGGAGGGGGGTGACCTTTGGGGGAAGGGGGGGTGGCAACTTGGCAAAAGGGCCCTTGCCGGGCCTGGGGGCCTGTGCTGGTCTGAATAGGGTCCTCAGACGGCCTTCGAGAACTGTCGATACGAAAGCGCTCTTTAGTGATCACAGAGCTGTGGGGCGAACTCTTTTCTTAGAGTCATAATACTAATGCTGGCCTGAAAGAATGTCCTGATCTAAGCTAGTTCTTTCAGGCATGAAGCATAATAAGGCAATTGTCAGGTATCACCAGAGCCCTCGCCCTGGAGGGACTTGGTCTTATTGCATGCTGACATCTTGTCGCGATAGGTATTTTAAGGGTTTATTTTGTAGCCAATAGTACTATAGCCAATACCGACTACAGCAATATATGTTATTTTCTTCTTCAGCTGCTTATTCCTACTCTGCTACTGTACATTTGCATGTGTGGGCAAATATTGGCCTGAGTAAACTGGTCTCTCTAATAGTGTATTAAAGGTTCATTGTAAGGCATTTGTAGGAACACAGGAGTATAATGAGGTCCATTTTGCGATAGCGGTTGACCTTCCAGGTCAGAGTTCAGGTCAAAGTGTTGACACGCGCTAGAGCCTAAAGTTAACCCGCACCGCGCTGGGGTCTCCAGCCGAACGCGCCGCGCTGGGGGGGGGGGGTAAATTTTACCCCCCTCTTATCTTCCGAACCAATAATTGCAGCGAGACGCGCTAGGCGGCGATCGAAAGCTCTCGATGGCAAGATTCTAAGGAATCCTTATCATTCTCTTTAAAATGTCACATATCAGGTCAGGGTCAGGTCAAAGGACAAAACCATCTGTTTCGGATTATTGGCTGCAGAGACCGGATTATCAACAGCAGCGCGCCGCACCTCTGCCAAAACACTTCTAAATATAAGGAGAAGGTGCTGGTTGAGTATGAATCTCGTACTAAGTACAGGTCAAGGTCAACGTCAGGTCGCAAAAGGTCAGAATGTGCAAAAGTAATATGAAACCCATGTGACACATGTCCCATGGGTGATGTCAGACGTAGAATCCAATAGTAATGGTTATTTTGACATTTTACCTCAAGGTCAGGTCAATATCAGGCAAAAAGAGTCAAATTTTGAAATCCAACATTTGCAATAAACGACATATGTTTACGGTCCAGCTTTGTCACAGCAATCCAATGTTTTTTTTTGTGTACGATGTCTAAAAATGTCAAAATATGCGATTTGAAAAAATGCGTCCATCAAATTGAACACTTTATTAGTCATTTGGTGGTCAAAAATAAACTTATTTCTTTGCGATTTGGCAGTCACTCATTAGAGGTGGTTCTCTGACATAAAGTCCGTTTTTTTTAAATCTTAACATTTTTGATTTTGTAAACTTTGAATTTGTTTTTTTTTAATTTGGGGGTCAGAAAACCAACATTTTACAAATCCGAGATGGCCAGGTTGTAGAGAATGCCATTTTCTTCCTTTTGGCGTTTTTGGTTTGCAATTTTCTTCAATACTCGCTGTTCTATCATCGATCAAACTTTCGTCCATTTTGGACCGAAAATGGCGTGACATGACGTCACTAAAACGTTATTTGCTCAAAAACTTCTCAACTGATGTTCTTCAAAATTTCTAGGAAGACGTTAAATCGATGCCGGATGAGATACTGAAAGTTTCGAGTTAATATACAGTGCCATTTTGAAGCTATAGCGAAAATCCGGGAGGGGGGGGGGGGGGGGTAAAATTTACCCCCCCAGCGCGGCGCGGGTTAAAGTCCAATTTGCTCAAAAGTGGTCGCAATTGATTCCTTGGGTCAAATTACATCGAAGACGTAATTTTCAGATATTCAGGTCATGCCATTCGAGGTAAAATTTTGATCTAATGGCGATTTACCGCAATATTGCGATAGGCGTTTTAACCTCATCCATCCTCCTCCCTTAATAGGGGAGGCTTCATTATTGCTATGTAAACACGACTACTGTGTGTTTCATGTAAACATAATTCCCTTTTTAATGTCATTGAATAGTGCCTGTCGATTAATTGCTTCCGATCTCTTCATCAGGAGCGTCGCACTGGGGTGGCCCGGGGGCTGGGCACCCACAGGTTCGCTCGTCGAAACCCTCTCCGGCACCCTAGGTTTCGCAGGAGTTTAACATTAGCCCTATGGCGCCAGCCCCCCCCCCCCCTATACCCACAGGGGCGGGGTTCTCTCACACCTCTGGTTGGCCCCCTCACTCAGTTTTGTGGGGACGCCCCTACTGCTTACGCATAACTGGTTCAGGTCAGGTTATAAACTTTAGTACTGATTCAATGCAAGTTTTTACTTGAGCAATTAGCAAAGACATGAAGTGCAAACGCTTACGACTTATCGAATCCGGAATCACATAGATTTAAAATAGCAGATAATCAAACCTACCTCCCTTCCAGTTCCGAAACCTTTCCCTTTTCCCGAAGCCGCCAAGACGAAATTCAACAGGGTTCAACGTTCGTCACAATAGAAGAAAGCAGAAGCATGAAGCTTCCAAATCAGACAAAAAAATACGTGGTAAAAAAACTTCGTCATCTCGGCCTGCGGACACCTACAAATTACAATACACCTCCCTCAGCATCACATGATGTTATCACAACCAAATGGCATGGGCATTGGCAGTAGCGCACCCAGGGGGATGGGGCGCCCCCCCCCCCGCCCCTGGAGCGGGCGGGGGTTAGATGCGGCATACAGCTGGCGGGAGTCAGGGGCGTCCCCAAGGGGAAACCCTGGACACCCGCGGGTACTACCTTGGGCTCAGGGGCCCATTTTTACTTTCATTTATGAGTCCCTCAGTGACTCAGTCGGCTTCATATGGCTCTCTGTCGACCTCTCTGTTGAGGGCCGACAGAGAGCCCTATGACACAGAGACAGAGACGGTCCTCTGTTGGCCTGAGAGGGTCCTCTGTCGGCCTGAGAGGGCCCTCTGTCGGTCTGAGAGGGCCCTCCGTCGGCCTGAGAGGGCCCTCCGTCGGCCTGAGAGGGCCCCTCTGTCGGCCTGAGAGGGCCCTCTGTCGATCTGAGAGGGCCCTACGTCGGCCTAAGAGAGCCCTCTGTCGGGCTCAGACTGTACTTCATCAACCTGAGAGGGCCCTCCGTCGGCCTGAGAGGGCCCTACGTCGGCCTAAGAGAGCATTCTGTCGGGCTCAGACTGTACTCCGTCGACCTGATAGGGCCCTCCGTCGGACTGGGAGGGCCCTCTGTCGACCTGAGAGAACCCTCTGTCGACCTGAGAGGGCCCTCCGTCGGCCTGAGAGGGTCCCTCTGTCGGCCTGAGAGGGACCTCTGTTGGCCTGAGAGGGCCCTCTGTCGACCTGAGAGAGCCCTCTGTCGGCCTGAGAGGGCCCTCCGTCGGCCTGAGAGGGCCCCTCTGTCGGCATGAGAGGGCCCTCTGTTGGCCTGAAAGTTCCCTCTGTCGGCCTGAGAGGGCCCTATGTGGGCCTGAGAGGGCCCTCTGTCGACCTGAGAGAGCCCTCGTTCGGCCTGAGAGGGCCCTCCGTCGGCCTGAGAGGGCCCCTCTGTCGGCCTGAGAGGGCCCTCTGTCGGCCTGAGAGAGCCCTACGTCAGCCTAAGAGAGTCATTTGTCGGGCTCAGACTGTACTCTGTCGACCTGAGAGGGCCCTCCGTCGGCCTGGAAGGGCCCTCCGTCGGACTGAGAGGGCCCTACGTCGGCCTAAGAGAGCCCTCTGTCGGCCTGAGAGGGCCCTCTGTCGGCCTGAGAGGGCCCTCTGTCAACCTGAGAGAGCCCTCTGTCGGCCTGATAGGGCCCTCCGTCGGCCTGAGAGGGCCCCTCTGTCGGCCTGAGAGGGCCGTCTGTCGGCCTGAGAGGGCCCTCTGTCGACCTGAGAGAGCCCTCTGTCGGCCTGAGAGGGCCCTCCGTCGGCCTGAGAGGACCCCTCTGTCGGCCTGAGAGGGCCCTCTGTCAGCCTGATAATTCCCTCTGTCGGTCTGAGAGGGCCCTCTGTCAGCCTGAGAGGGCCCTCTGTCGGCCTGAGAGGGCCCTACGTCGCCCCCAAAAAAACCTCGTCGGGCTCAGACTATACTCCGTCGATCTGAGAGGGCCCTCCGTCGACCTGGGAGGGCCTTCTGTCGGCCCTCTGTCGGTCTGATAGGGCCCTCTGTCGACCTGAGAGAGCCCTCTGTCGGCCTGAGAGGGCCCTCCGTCGGCCTGAGAGGGCCCCTCTGCCGGCCTGAGAGGGCCCTCTGTCGACCTGAGAGGGCCCTCTGTCGGCCTGAGAGGGCCCTCTGTCGGCCTGAGAGGGCCCTCTGTCGACCTGAGAGAGCCCTCTGTCGGCCTGAGAGGACCGTCCGTCGGCCTGAGAGGGACCCTCTGTCCGCCTGAGAGGACCCCTCTGTCCGCCTGAGAGGGCCCCTCTGTCCGCCTGAGAGGGCCCTCTGTCGGCCTGAGAGGGCCCTCTGTCGACCTGAGAGAGCCCTCTGTCGGCCTGAGAGGGCCCTCCGTCGGCCTGAGAGGGCCCCTTTGTCGACCTGAGAGGGCCCTCTGTCGGCCTGAGAGGGCCCTACGTCGGCCTAAGAGAGCCCTCTGTCGGGCTCAGACTGTACTCCATCGACCTGAGAGGGCCCTCTATCGACCTGGGAGGGCCCTCCGTCGACGTGAGAGAGCCCTTTGTCGGCCTGAGAGTGTCCTCTGTCGGTCTGAGAGGGCCCTCTGTCGGCCTGAGAGGGCCCTCTGTCGGACTGAGAGAGCCCTTTGTCGGCCTGAGAGGGCCCTCCGTCGGCCTGAGAGGGCCCCTCTGTCGGCCTGGGAGGGCCCTCCGTCTATGGCCTTAGCTTGGGGGGGGGGCAAAAAATATGTTGCCCCCCCCCCCTTATGTGTCTGGGGGGGGCATGGCCCGGATGCCCCCCCCCCCCCCTGCGACCGCCACTGCTCCTCAGTCAATCTGTCGCGGAATGCTCCGTATGAGAAATAACACAGTACAAATAATATTTTTCAGTGATATTTAATCCTCTCCGAAAACGAGGAGGGAATACGAACTACCCGTGCACTACTTTCAAACCACTTATATTTCTAGCAACAGACGTCAAACAGATATTGGCACAAATATGGGTACGGGTTCCCGCGGTCTGTTTATGCTGTATATACTCGGCGCAGGCGCCGCTCACGTCAGCCGCGCGTGACGTAACATTCGTCTCACGCGACCGCGAGGAAAGGAAAATGTCAGTGATTTCTCATGACACGCTCTGCATAGGAGGCGAGCCCCGCACCGTACCTCGGAGGGGTCACAGACGATCACATTTAAAGGGCATGGTAATTGAAAGGTTATTGAAGTTTACGAGTTATGGAAATATAAAGGTTAAAGGGAAATAATGACCTTTTTCCACAAAAATGGAGTTAGCACTTGAAATCGCCAGACGAGACCAAAATATATTGTAAATTCATCACATTTTGCATGAAAACTTTCCTACCGAAAGATATTTCAAGTTAAAGTTGATAAGCGTTCCACACTTTTAACGACCGGTACTTGCAAGTACTTTTGGTCCTCATCAAACTACGGGCTTTTCCCGTATTGTTTTTTTACGCAATGGAGTGGAAAATATATTGTGCGTTCTGCTTGTTGTAATTATATACCCGGCGATCTTCTAAAACTAACAGCGATTGGAAAAAGTGGCAATAAAATCGGAAGCTCATCGATGCACATCAACGGCGGCATAGTTAGTGGTTGCGACCCTCAATTTTTGAAAATAAATTCATTTGTTTTCAACATTAGGAGTATTGTATAATTTGTCTGTGGCTGTATATAACACTATGCTTTATATTATCATGAAAAATAATAATTTTCCCCAAAAAAACTAACAAACAATAACACAAAACTGGCAATTAAATCGGAAGCTCATCGATGCACATCGACGGCGACCTATTTAGCGTCGGCGATTTGTTTACAAAGCATTGTCATGCTTCTCGGCGCACTTAACCATTGTGACGAGTTGTTGCTAGTAGCGCTTTCGTTCTCCATGGCAACCAGGCGTGAGCCAATGAAAAGCCAGAACGTATTCCCTTTCTGGCTTTTGATTGGCTGACGCCTGGTTGCCATGGAGAACGAAAGCGCTACTAGCGTGTGTCCGAGCAGCGCTCAGTTTGATCGGAAATGTCACAGAGCCTCCAAAAATGCCGCAATCGATGTAAACAATGGTAGGGAAGGGCGAATTTGTCAATGACCTTCATGAAGTACACAAGGTACTTGTTTTGTATTTTTCCCAAACTTACAACTTCGAATTTGGGAATAATTTTATTTAATTCTTAAATTTAAATAAAATAATTTTAAAACCATAGCGGTAGCCTAAGAAATTGTTGCTAACAAAATCAAAAGGTCATTATTTCCCTTTAAGTTCTGCTGGTTGTCAACAATTATGTGTTGCTGTTGTAAATATGCCCAGTTTGCGTCAGCAGTCTTCATGTTCAACGGCTGGTTTTCCACCGGGTAAACATAGTACTCTTCAGTCAGTTTTGGACGGTGGTAGTAGCGTAGCAAAGGTCAAAAGTCCCGTCGCTCAAACATTCACGATTCATGTCCGTGACCTTTTGTAGGCCATCAAATGCCTACGAAATATTCGTCCCACAAACTTTACTGTTTTCACTTTTGTTGGGAAATGTACGATGTTGGATGATAATGCTGTTGAAGCCGTATTTGGGCATAATGATGATGTTGGGATGTGCAGAGCAGGGGCGACGGATTGCGGGGGGCAGGGTACCCAAAAAAAAAAACAGTCGAAAATCCTGGGGGGGGGGGCATAAGGGTCATTTCGCCCCCCAGATTTAACCGGCTCATTATTTCACGTTCTCAGCTGTGTGACGTATTTTTTCCCGATTTCGTCTTAACCAATCATAGACCTTATGCAATTATTTTCACGTGTGCTCTGGCGATGAATAAACATCCTAATGATCACATCCATGTCTAATGATCAGTGAATCACTGTCCAGAAGTGTGTCATCAATTTGTATAACTAGAGGCTTGCTTGCTTTGCTTAGCGAAAATCGACATTGACCAGCGGCAGGGTCTGCACTATTCAATGTCTGTCGCAAACAAAGCTGGCATTTTTGTCATCTACATGTCATCTACAGGTGTGACAGATTCGGGGGTGGGGCGCAGTTGACACCTGGCAAAAAGAAGAGTGTAAAACCATATTTTTGCCCCTCGATTTGGCGGGCCTTAGAATGGTAAAAGCAATGGCCGAATTTGTCGATGTAAAATGAAGTATTCGGCCAGCTTTGGGTAATAGGTATCTATAAAATCACAGTGAAAAAAATACCGCCTGCGGTACAAAATAAATAAGTGGACACAATACTGAACACCCATATTGCAATATATGTATAGCAAATATTACAATTGACACACCTTTCCTGTCTTTCATCGCGAACTTGTATGTCGGCGCAATTCTCCGCTTTACAGCACATTCTTTAGAATGAACTCTCTAAATTGCCCCACAGCCCCTGCCTTTCCACCCTAATCCCGCGGACCGCCGCAAGAGGGGCAGGGAGGGCAGCTGACCCCGTAATCTAGAGTTTTTGATAAATGTAATCCGAATGTTTTAATGGAATGGATTTCCGCGATCAGGACCCACGCCAAACTAAGCTTGTTGCGCGGGCCCTGACCCCACCATCCGATCGCGCAATTCCAATCATTTGCAGAATTTAGTGGCGAAGTTTATCGTCCCCAAAGACTGAGGACGGTCCCCCGGCTCGCTGGCTTGTGGGCAAACAAATAATTTTGGTCTTCTATGAAATAATAAGAGGGAGCCCTTCCGAAAAAAATGAATATAAAAACAGCGAGACAATAGGTAAGGGCCATATCAGGGATGGCAAAGGCCCCTCAAGACCGATATATGCCACTAAGGCCTAGGAAGGGCCTGGAAGAAAACCAGCCACTTTCATAATAGGATTTTAACTGAGATACTGTTATCTCAGTTAAAATCCTATTATGAAAGTGGCTAACTGCTATCCAAACCTCTGGAAGGCATGTCGAGAAATTACTTACAGCATAATCCATAGGCATAGGAACAGGGGGGGGGGGGGTCTAAAATATTTCATTTTGCTTGTTGAGAGAAAACAAACTTGCAAAAGCATACTCTGTTTGATTGTAAAGTTTCTCCTGCCGAATATAATTGATGTTTTGTCCTGTCATTCAGCGATGTCAAAAAAAATTCAGCGCTATGTCAAATAGCTTCATAAGGAAGCATGTGTTAAAAGCAGCGTTACTGGAACAGCGAACGAACACTTCCCCGCGGACGATATTATGCTAGTTGTGTAAGCAACGATGAGAAAATCATTGCATTTGTACTTATTAACTTTATAAATAATTATTTTATCATAAGTTCCGAACTTTTACAGTTCAATTCTTTTCTTTTTTCGAAGCACTTCTTTTTTCTTCTTTTGTCATAACAATATGCGCCACTTTCGAAATTTGCGCCACTTCTCGCAATCTATACTAAATGTGCGAGTCTGTGCTTATGAAATGTAATTATGTAATTGTAAATAGTATGTGTAATTGACGCCCAAACAGCTGTGCCAAAAGAGCCGCCGTTTTCCCGCTATTCTCGAAACACCTCAGGGGGGATGACCCCCCCCCCCCCCCTCCACACCAGGGCGAGGGTTAGGGCACCTATACCGAACCAACATCAGCGATCGAAGAGGGAGAAATCGCTCAAAAGTGGGGGTGCAGTTAACATTGTTGGCTCCCTCGATCTAAAACGTGGGGCCCTGGCCTCCCCTCGGTTCCCAGGTATGCTTATGGGAATTATGGCATTGCGGGGTTATGAATTCATCGTTATTCCCCCAGTTTTAAGGCATTCATCTCGGACCAATATCAGCGATCGAAGAGGGTGAATTCGCTGAAATGTGAGGGGCCAGTTATCATTGTTGACCCCCCCCCCCCGGCTATAAAGTGGAGCATGTGGCCCCGCCCCCTTCCCTACGCGAGGTCGTGAAATAGTTATTGTCCCAACTTCAAGGCATTCATCTCAAAACAATACCAGTGATCGATAAGGGATAACTCGCTCAAAAGTGTGTGTGTGTGTGTGGGGGGGGGGGGGGGGGCAGTTATCATTACTGCCCCCAGCCCTCAAAGTGGGAGCCCATGTGGCCCCCCAGCCCCCGTTCCTATGCCTATGATTGTGAAGTTGTGAATTAATAATTATTCTGCCAACTTTATGGCATTCATATCGAACCAATATCAGTGATTGAAGAATTATAAATCGCTCAAAAGTAGGGAGCAGTTAATATTGTTGGATCCCAGCCTAAAAAGTGGGGCCTTGGCTCCCCGGCCCCCTGGTTCTTACTCTTATGGGTTTTGACTTAGTGGTATTGCGGGGTTGTGAATTCATCACTATTTTCGCAACTTTAAAGCATTCATATCGAACCAATATCAGTGATTGAAGGAGTAGAAATGTTCAAAAGTGTGTGTGTGTGTGTGTGGGGGGGGGGAAATTAACATTACTGCCCCCCCCCCAGCCTGAAAAGTGGGGGAGGGGCATGACCCCCACGGACCCTCCCCCGTTCCTACGCCAATGCCAAGCATACTTAGAGACAGTGGCGTACCGAGTATCAACTATCAGGTCATGCAGGTCATGACCTGGTCCTTTGGACCCGAGGCGCCCATGCAAAGCTGGTGCTCCTCCGATCAGTCACGACGCCCTGCTGGCCAGTGACGGCCCCACTCCGGCCAGTGAGGACGCTCCCCCGGCCAGTGACGGCACTCTTGCGGCCAGTGGCGGTGCCCCCCGCCAGTGAAGGCGTCTCCTGCCATAGACGGCGCCTCTCCGGCCCGTGACAGCGCCCCTCCGGCCAGTGACGGCGCCCCCTCCGGCCAGTGAAGGCGCCCCTCCGACCAGTGACGGCGCCCCTCCGGCCAGTGACTACGCCCCTCCGGCCAGTGACCACGCCCCTCCGGCGAGTGATGGCGCCTCTCCGGCTAGTGACGGCGCCCATCCGGCTAGTGATGTCGCCCCTCCGGCGAGTGACTCTCCTTCCGCACGGTGCGGAGGGAGAGGCAGGGAGAGGCACGGTGCGGAGGGAGAGGCACATTTTGCAGGGGTGGGGGGTGGGGGGCCTGCAAAATTTCGCCAATATTTGTGGCGGCCCTGTCGATCGGGTGGTGCCCCCAAGGCCTGGTCCTTTGTGAATTTCTGCGTACGCCACTGCTTAGGGAGCCATAAGTCAGTCAACACTCATGATATTGCTTTGACATTTGGTTTGGGCATCGTCCATATACTTGGTTCTCCAATATATTCCGGCTCTTTCATATGATTTGATAATTTTATATGATTTTATGAAGAAGACAAAATTTGGAGTAAAAATCCACAAAATCAAAATTTAAAAACATATTCAACAACCGGAATATATTGGGGAACGAAGTATAGACAATACCCAAACCGAATTTCAAAGCAATATCTTTAGTTTTGGCTGACTTATGGTTACTTAAGTATGATGGGTCTGGATTTTGTCTTCGACATTTCCAAATATGCACGCGTCACTTTCCCTCCTGCTACCAAAATGCTACAAAATAGAGGAAACACGAACGAATACAAACAATATTATTTTTGGGGGGTCGCAAAAAGTTTTTTTCGCAGTCAGTACCCATTTTCATCGCCAGTTTCAGCGGATTTTTTTTTGTGGGGGGGGGGGGGCTAATTTCTATTGCCGCCCCGTCGAGTGTGGGATGTGGGCGGAGGGGCTTTTGCCCCTGCCCCCCCCCCCCCTCTGGATCCGCCAGTGATTGTGTACGCCACAACGTGCTCGTACTGAAAGGAAATCGCTATAACCGAAGGTTGGTTGAACCATTGGACAACACTATTCTTTAGAATTGTGTTTTCCATTGGGAAACTATGGAAAGGATGGGAGGACAAGACAGTGTCAGAGGGGGGGGGGGGGGGGGGGGGGGGGGAGAGGGGGGAGGGGGGTTGCGCCCCCCTCTTTATTTTTTCCCGCCATAATCAGAAAACGCATAGAAATCGACTTGAAACTTTCAGCAACTTGAAATGAATAGCTAAGCCACGTTTTGGCAAAAAATTGGGTCCCGGCCAGGTCAGGTCAGGTCAAATGACATGACCACCAAACAACTTATAGGTAGCACCGCCAGCACAATGGCTAATCGAGCGACATGAAACTCATGGCACGTCATGAGGTCATTAGGGACTACAATATCGCGGATTTTCTATATAATATCGGTGACCTAAGGTCAAGTTATAAAATCGTGACTTTTTCGATGTAACCCTAGGGAAAAAACTCATATGTATCAGTTGTAAAGGGATACATTTAGTTCATGTTTGCTCTAGCCACCAGTTTTGGCTAGATATTAGACCTGACCGGGCCCCATATCACGTCTCTGCCAGCACCGGGGCCTTGATCTGGCCCCTACCAGGAACAGGCCCCTACCAGAAACTGGCCCGTATACAAAAATGTAAGGAGCGGGCCCTGTTGTGATTGGGCCCTAGTCCTGACTGGACCCCATATCACGCCTTTGCCAGCACCGGGCCCCTGCCTCGATCGGACCTGACCACGACCGGACCCCTACCAGAAACGGGCCCGTATCAAGAATATGCAAGAACCTTTTTTATCCGGTATGTATCTGAGTATGAATGTCAACTCCCTGTTTCACCATGTACCTACTGTTTTATGTCTCGTGACGCCGGGCTAGGAATAGCCACAATGTGTGTGGATGGCCCGAAGTCGTTAAATACAATATAATACCTGTTGTGACCGGGCCTTCGTTTTGGCCGGGCTCCATATCACGTCTTTGCCTGTACCGCGCCCCTGCCTCGATCGGGCCTGATCAAGACTGGGCCCCTACTAGGAACGGACCCGTGTCAGCAGAACGTGACCGTATCAAGAATTTGCAAGGACCGGGCCCTGTTGTGACGGTCGACGGGGCCCTCGTCCTGACCGGGCCCCATATCACGCCTTTGCTAGCACCGGGCCCATGCCACAATCGGGCCTGACCAAACCGGGCCCCTAGCATGAACGGGCCCGTATCAATAATTTGAAAGGGCAGGGCCCGGTTGTGACCGGGCTCTCGTCCTGACCGGGCCCCATGTCATGCCTTTGTTAGCACCGGGCCCCTGCTTCGATCGGGCCAGACAAAGACCGGGCCCCTACCAGGAACGGGTCCGTATCAATAATTTGCAAGGACCGGGCCCTCGACCTGACCGGGCCCTCGACCTGACCGGGCCTCATATCACGCATCTGCCAGCACCGGACCCTGTCTTGATCGGGCCCCTACCAGGAACGGGGCCCTATCAGGAAGGGGCCGTATCAAATAATTTGCAAGGAACGGGCCCTGTTGTGTCCGGGCCCTCGTCCTGACCGGCAGGACCGAGCCCCTGCCTCGATCGGACCTGACCAAGACCGGGCCCCTACCAGAAAGGGGCCCGTATCAATAATATGCAAGGACCGGGCCCTGTTGTGACCGGGCCCTCGTTCTGACCGGGCCCCATGCCACGCCTTTGCCAGCACCGGGCCCCTGTCTCGATCGGGCATGACCAAAACCGGGCCCCTACCAGAAACGGGCCTGCATCAATAATATGCAAGGACCGGGCCCTCGTCCTGCCCGGGCCTCATATCACGCCTTTGCCAACACCGGCCCCAGCCTCGAGCATGCCTTACCAAGACCGGGCCCCTGCCAGAATACGGGTCCTTTTGATGCGGCCCCCTCATAAATTGCGGGGGGGTCAGCTGACCCCTTTGACCCCCCTGCGTGCGCCACTGGTTTCCACGATTCATCAGTTTCCACGAACATAGATCAATAGCTGTGTGCGTGGCGTGTGTGGCGGACCCAAACGCACGTCCAGCGCCAGTAAAGGCCAGCAGTCTGTCAGGTACCGTCCCCCCTCCCCCCCCCCCCCCCCTGGCCCGGCCGGCCGACATTGACCGTGAAACCTCCCCATCGAGCGCGCACGCCAGCAGCGACTCGGCGCCCCACCAGATCACACCCCAATAACGGAACGGGCGTCGTGCCACCGCGCGGCGCGGCGGCCGGCTCGCGCTGCGCCCCCGCCGCGCCGCCAGTGTCCGGCGTCATTTGACGCAGCCCCCCCCCCGTCGCCGTGTGGGGAGCGTTCAGTGGTGGGGAGGTGCCGCCGGGGGGTGCGCCGGCGCGTTGCGTCGTTGTTTGATGCCCACGCCGGCTGTGGCGTCGGTGGCGGCAGAGCCGGCAGTTTGAGATCGCCGCGCGGCGTGTGAAGGTCCGAGGCGAGCGTGTGACAGTGATCCAACCACGTTCTGTGCAGTGAGGGAGAGAAGGGCCGTCGTTTACGAGGCCCCACCGTGTGGGCCCCACTGAAGGCCCCACTGTGTTGTGGAGCGGTGAACCGGGACACAGTCCCACTGGGACCCACACACGGGTCCCACTGTGCCGGTTGAGTGAAGCTTTGACTAACTCGGCGCTGCGGCAACCCATCCGAGTGACACACGAGTGACATACGAGTGACATACGAGTGACATACGAGTGACATCGGAGCGAGATCGTAGTGACATCCGAGTGACACCTGAGTCGAGGAGTGGTGGCGGCCATGATTGCGATGGCCGGTCGAACCTGTCCAATGCTGATGTCTCAGTGAGACACGATGAGGTAGAGAGGCGCGTTGAGGAACAATGAAGCGTTTTGAGGTACAGTGAGACACAGTGATACGTGTTGAGACACGGTGGTGAGACACGGTGGTGAGACACGGTGGTGAGGTGAGACGCGGATGTCTAGATTCACCACCCGACCTCGCGGCACGGAGAGGGCGAGCCGCAGTCAACTGGGCTCTCCTGTGCCGGGAGCGACCCCGGCACTGCGCCACCCAGGATACATGGCAGGTACGGTTCCGATACACACATGTACACAGGTACACATACAGATACACGGGTACACCGACAGACACAGGTACAGACAGACACAGGTACACAGACAGACGGACAGGTACACAGACAGACATACAGGTACAGACAGACACACAAGTACACATACATACACACAGGTACACAGACAGACATACAGGTACACAGACAGACACATGGGTGGAGTTTCCTATTCAAATGGTGAGGCCACTGCCCACCAACTTTGTGTTTTGCCCCACCAACTTTTGTCAGATTTGAAGGTTTTCTGACGTTAAATGGTCATTTTCACCTTAGCCAAGCAAAACAACCACCCAATATGACATTTCGCCCCACCAACTTTTCTGAAAAGCTCCACCCATGAGACAGACACACGGGCAAGATGCCGACATAGTGTTGGGATAGGTATTATTGGTGCTATATTTTCATCAAAAGTATGTTTTTGTTTTGCAGAAAGTTGCTCGGTATTTCAAGGCCCAATCTCACCAAAGCAGCAAATTGCAATACCACCAAATAAATGTACTGCATTGGGTATTAACGTCATTTTCAAGAAAATCTGCGGACAGGTGTTTTTCAACAGCAAAAACAGCCGCTTCCGATTGGTTGAACGCTGTTGGCAC